>PVKC010039006.1:0-12625 GCA_004027635.1 Crocidura indochinensis
CACACTTCGGCCCAGAGACAACAGCCCTAGTGAGAAGCGCTGCCCACCCAGCTCCAGATGCCACCAGTGTGCCTGGGGCCCCATGGAGGCTATGTTGGGTGGCAGAGGTCTATAGATGCTGGGTTGGTAGGGCGGGGCTCAATTGGATAAACTGGCCCATTCTGACCTTCTCCTGTCCCCTTGTCCCCTTCCTAGCCCGGACCATCTTCTTTTCTTCATTTGTATTTGTGGAGCAATCCTGAGAGGGACCTAATAATAGGGATCAATTCTTTAGTTGCAAAGACTAGGAGACAGAGATGCAAATGTCTGCAACAAAAGGCACAATGCAGTGAGCATCATAAAAATCAGTCACTGATGGGTGTCCCAGGAGTTCAAAGGCTGGTATTGAGGAGACTTTCCCAGGAGGTCACAGTGTGTTTGTTCCAGGGACCAGAGACTCCCTCCTGGGAAGCAGATGTGAGTCCATAGGAATTTCCTGGGGAACTCCAGATCTACAATGTCTCTGAGCGTTTTCCCTCCCTTTACCTTCCCCAACTCAAGAATACCCAGAGCACCTGGCATTAGTCAAAACTATATGTTAGGGTGTTAAGACACAAATTATGTCTTTAAGGTTTGGTACCAATCATCACTCCTGGCCCGGCTCTTCCTTAATAGTTTGTCATGGGACATGGTGTGGGCACTGCTTGATTCCACCCTAATAGCAAGGCTGATCTGAGTGCCAGGGTCACAAAGATCAGTATAAATAAGGACACCCTCCCCCCAGACCTTAAGGAAGTCACAGCTAACATTTGGACTTTGTCCTCAGGGTTATAAACTTTTGACTTATAGGCTTCGCTTGGCTCCCCTCTCCATGGGGCAAGTTGGTGGGATAACTACTCGTAATTTAGAGGCTAGTGACCCAAACTCAGATTCTTCATGGCTTGCTCATCTTCTTGACATCTAGTTGGTGGCATGTACTTTTGGGTCTTATTTTTGCCACTGTGACCTTGAGCACTTTTTTTCCTCTGTAAGAGACTAACATTATTGATTGTTGTTAAAACCAAATGTGTGGGGCCCGGGAGATAGCATGGAGGTAAGGCGTTTGCCTTTCATGCAAAAGGGTCACCGGTTCAAATCCCGATGCCCCATATGATCCCCCGTGCCTGCCAGGAGCAATTTCTGAGCATGGAGCCAGGAGTAACCCCTGAGCACTGCCGGGTGTGACCAAAAACAAAACAAACAAACAAACAAAAAAACCCCAAATGTGTGACACAGCTCATGTCTGTCTGGCACATAGTAGACATTATAGAAAGTAGTTTTCCTTTCTTGGGCATAGGACCATAGTGTATGTTTCTATGAAATTGCCCTGAACATCGATTGAGATGGAAATTCCTACTTCCATCACTCTCCCATCTTTGATTCTTTGTGAAGGTGAGGGGGATAGGGGGGAAGTGTCTGCCCGCAGGGTTAGGAGAGGTGTCTGAGGCTTTATTAGCACAGGAACTGTATCCTTGGCTCTTTCCAGTAAGCGGAGATTGGGCAAGTTGGTATCCTGCCCCGCCTGCTGGCTGGCGGAGGCAGCTTATGGATTTGGTGACAGATTCCTCTGAAGAGATGAATGAAGCAATTGTGCACTTGGTGTAGAAAAGATTCCAGATAGAGAAGATGTTTTCAATGGCAATAACCCTGAGCTGGAGTCTTTCACCGAGTCAACAAACAGAGTTATCGGCACCGGCTTCCCTTTGATGATCCTGTGAGCACTTGCAAACCTCCAAAACTGTTCTTGGCACCGTTGGACCATGTCTAAAAGCTTTTATTCTCTTCTTCATTTTATTCACCCCTCCTACCTCCTGGAGGGATTCCTAACTCAAATTCTTGGACAACAAAGGCAGCTAACGGAATCCTGGTGGGTGAGGCACCAAACTAGAAAAAATTAGCTTTCACATAGTTCCAGAAATGCCCCTCCTGACTCAGAAATAATTTTAGGGAACATCTGATGACCATATTTAAAGGGGTCTCTGTGGAGTTTGGAGGGTTTTTTTTTTTTTTTTTTTTTGAGAAGGGTCATTCTCCCCTGCTTATTAGAGTTTCCAAAGATATGAGAGATGGCTTAGTTCAGAGATGAACTTGTAGATTGGCAGTTAAATATTCAGCTTAGGAAAATGTTTTGTCTGGAAGCAGGAGGGTAGGGTAGGAGTAGAGGATAAATGGGAGTTGATATGGGTTCCACTCCCAGTTTATCAGTGAGGAAGATCAGATCCTACAGGTGAAGGGCCCCAGGTAGTTCTGTTGAGAACCCAGGTGGAAAGCCCTAAGGTTAAGGCAATCCTGCTAAATAGCAAAAAGCAGTAAGAGCGGAGTGATGTGGAGGAGAGACGGTCTGGTTTTGAAGACAGAAGAACAGACAGTTCTAGTGTGAGGGTGGGTTGGAAATAACCACTTCTTCCAAAGATTTAGAAATCCTTTATTTCTCCCTTAGGAATCTTAAGAAACCCAAGGACAGTTTTCTGGAGCTACCAGAGATCCCTGAGGGATGGCTAATTGCTGAGGTGACTGGTTCAGGGGCTTACTGTGAATGAGTAGGCTTGGCAGTGGAGATATCCTCCAGCTGCAGCTTGACTCTTGGGGGTGCTGAACAGCTGTGCCCTTTCCCTGACACCCATCAGGCAGGGCTGCATGGCGAGTCCTGGGGGTGGGGGAACAAGGTCAGAAACAAACTGTAATTAAATCTTTTTTTACCTGTCCTCACCCACCAGCAGGGAGTTATTTTGGGGACTCAGTGAGGGGGAAGAAGGGGCAGAATATGAATAAAAAGGTCAGTTTTGACCTTGTGGCCTTCCTGGTGATTGGGTGGAGAACTTTTTCAATGGGACAAGAGGTTTCCTTGGCATCTTCCGAAAATAGGACCTCTCACTTGACTCCTTTCCAAGTTTACTGCCACTCTGAGCAGAGTAGGAGGCCCCAACATTGAGCTTGGACATTCACTCTCTTCTCTTGGACATTGGGGGTGAATGTGGACAATATCTTAAAGGATCAGATGTGGGTACTCTACTGTGGTTAGAGGCAGGTGTGGTTATGGTTAGACTGGGGGTGTTTTCTGGTTTAGGGGTGTGTTTGGCTCAGTAGGTCTTGGAAACATGCTCCATTAGCAACTACTTCTCTTCGCCTGGGGTCAGAACTGAGGCCCAAGAATTCTGATGGAGAAAGCAGAGGCGGGGATCAGCTTGCTTTGCCAGCATTCCCCTTCCTGTTCTTTTTTCCAGGGGCTATGAGGAAGGGCAGCCTATTTCTCTGCTCTTGTCCCCAGTGTGTTCTCAATCAAACCCCCCACCCCCGACTTTTCTTTTTCCAAAATTGGAGCTGAAGCCAAGGAAGCATGGCCAAGAGTGCAGCACGGTCTGGTCTCCTGCCGTGAGGATTTCAGCATCTCCCTTTGACAAAGGCCAAAGTCTACAAGTAACAGAACGTGTGTCCATGTTCTTAAAGTGGAAAGCAAATACTTCTCATTCAGGAAGAAAAATCATTGACCACTCAGGGGGCTGCCTTAAAATGAAGACTTTCGGGATGGGAGGTGGTTCAGTGGAGAAGGGCTTGCCCTGCCCTGCAAACATGAGGCTTGGAATTGAATCTGCAGAGCTTTTGCCTGCTCTGTGTAGTCTTTGCTCTGCTGTCTGAGATTCCAGGCTATTCCCCACCACAAGGTAACTCCTGAGTTGGGATCTGACATCCTTGGCAAATAACACAACTCAAAAAAGGAGTGAACCCCTGGAGAGGGTGTGTTTGAACATGGCAGTACTGAGCACTACTTAGGATGATTGAGATCACCCCAATCAAAGTACCCCAACTACTGATTGAGAACACAGTCAAGTGGGCAGGCACTGAAACCCAGGTACCTTGGATGTGTGAACCCTACAAGTGAAGTGTGTGAGCTCCACAACCAAGTGTGTGTATGCACCCCGTTCTTTACGACAATACTTAGTGGAGGGAAAACAACAAAATGATTTTGGATTATAATTCCTGTGGTTTCTCCTTGGGAGCAAAATTCCCCTTCTTTATCTCTCTGGGCATCAAACATGAGGAATATACACTTTCCCAGCCATGTCATAGGTCCATCACTTGAATATTTTTTTTGAGGGGGGTGGCCTCACAAGTAGTATTCAGGAGGTCTAAAATCTTCATAGAAAAATTCTGGGCCACATAGCCTAGTGGTCCAGTGCAAGGGCCCAAGGATGAGATGCTGTTTGGGCAAGGCAATCAGGGCTGCCCAGACAGTGCTGTAGCCTCCAGAGCTGCACCTGGCATAATTGAAGGGAGAGTATGGTGCCAAAATCAAACCCAAATCATAGTCTTGCCAAAGTCTATAACCTCCATCTCCCAATCCAATTTGGTTTCTTTGCTTGGTTTTTGGGGCCACACACAGTAATGTGCAAAGACTATTCCCAATTCATTGCTGGAGGTCGGTGCAGTACTGGAGATTGAACATGGGGTTGGTTGCATGCAAAATAAGTGCTCTAGCTTTTTGAGCTATCTCCCTGACCCCATATGTATTTTTATAGAAAAAGCATTAATTTTCTTTTGATTATTTCTTCTCCTTAGTTCTTTTCTCTCCTAGATTCTTTGCTCTCTCTCTGCCAGACACAGGGCTTCTATGACTGACCAGTCCTGCTTTCATGTCAGGGTGCCTCTGTGCCACCGTCATCTCTCTCTTCCCAGCTATGCAGCCTTGTCTTATTTAACACTGTTCTCACACCATCTCAAACACCTCTATCTTGTCCCAGACCACTTAGGTTTACACATAACCACATGTATATCCCCTATCCTTGGGACAATGAATGATATATGCCATTTTTACTGTACTATCTCTTCAGTCCCAAAATGTTATTTTTGAAAGGATTCACAGTAACAACTGGTAACCTTAAGTTGCAGAAGAAGAAATTTGGGGTGCAGGTGAAAGGTTTGATGGTGAGAAGCCTGATAGAGTAGGGTTTCAACAATACTTAAGTTCAATTCTTGGCATCCAACAACAACAACAACAACAACAACAACAAAAAGGACATCTAAAAGGTGCCCCTTTCCTTCCTTTGTATGGGTAGTGACTGGGACATAGTTTTCCTAAAAGGCTCAACAAGTGAGTTTTAAATTTGGCACTTAGTACATGTCCCACTGAGCTACAGAGATACAACTGAAGGGAAAAATTATTCTTTTTTTGGGGGAGAGGAGTTTGCCTGGCAGTGCTCAGGGACCATTCTTGGCTCTGTGCTCAGGAATGACTCTTGGAGGTGCTCAGGGCACCATATATGGTACTTGATGTTTGAATGAGGTTTGTAAGATACAAGACAAATATCTTGCCCCTCTACTATCTCTCTGGTCCAAAAAAGGATTTGTGCTCTCAAGGAGCCTGTAACCATTTCCTAGGGCATTGCCAACAATTAACAGGCTGTTGCCTGACACATACATTAAAGAATTCAAAGGAATGAGGACGTGAAGAAGATATCTTAGAGATGGTTAAGGTTAGATGTTTGAGGTGCAGTAGCTGTGATTGGGATGCGGTGCCCTGAAAATTGGACTGTCTGAGGTGGAGTGAGGCAACCTTGTGATGTGACTACAGACAGGCCTGAGAGAGGCCAACACACTTGGGCTTAATCTTGGTTTTTTTGTTTATGAACTATGTGGTTTTAGTCCAGTTACTCATCTTAAAGTTCTAATGTCTTCCCTTGTTGAGAAAACAAAGAGTGTGAGATCATAAGTAAAGCCAAATGCATAAAGTTAGTAATTTTAATAGCTTTCCAGGTAAGGAACATCATACCCATTTTACATAAAAGGAAAGTGAAACTGAGGGGTGAGGTCTAACTTAAAATATTGCTTCACATAAGCTTTACCCCACCTCTTCCTTGTGGAGTCTACCCTGACTCCTCTTACCTCCAATTTTATCCCTTGTTGTCTGCACATAATTGTCAATAGTCTGTCTCACTTGCCTTCTCTCATGGGCTTAAAGACAAGATGGAGTTCCTTTGTTCTCAGTGGTGGTGGTGGGAATGATTATGAGATAGAACCAGTAAGCATTAGGGCACATAAAAAAGATGGAGAGATGAGGGGACTGGAGAGTTAGCACAGCAGAAGGCATTTGCCTTGCAGGCAGCCGATCCAGGATGGATGGTGGTTCAAATCCCAGCATCCCATGTAGTTCCCCACCCCCACCCCCGTGCCTGCCAGGAGTAATTTCTGAGTGTAGAGCCAGGAGTAACCCCTGAGTGCCACCGGGTATGACCCAAATCCCTCCCCTCCAAAAGCCAAAAAGATGGAGAGATTAATGAAGAGTGATAAATTCTCAAAAGCAAAGAAATCAGATCTCCAGATTAAAAGAGACAGGAGAAATGAGAATGTTTTCTGAATGGGGTAGGATAGAAGCCTGGGGAACCAGAATCTGAAGAGCTTCCTGCTGCCTCAGTGTAGGCAAGACAGGAAGGAGAGAAAGAAAATCGGTTCCCCTGGAAGAATCAAGGGGGGCTTATGAACCATTACTGGCAGAGCAGATGAATGAAATAAGGCTACAAGACTGGACCCTAATGTCCGTGTCACCTGGGGACAAAAACTCCGTAGTTCTGTGATAGATTTAGTGTGTGGTATTAGGGTTATTGATGATTGTCACCTAAGAAGTTCTAAGGAAGCCAGGAGCCCCTTTCAGGGATTCTCAGCCACTCAGGGTGGTGATTGAATGCAGGGACCTAAAGATACGGTTCTACTTGGGCCCTGTGGTAGTAGGGATTATGTGGACCACCTTGGTGGTGCTTGGAGGGCTTCCAGGGTTACACCTGGTAGTTCTCAGAAGGGCCATGTGGTTCTGGGGATTGAACTGGGGCCAGCTGCAGGCAAGTACCTTAACCCCATCCTAGCTCTCCACTCACTGAATGTATTATTGTCACCTTGTAGACATCGCAATGAAATTTCCAAACCCGATTCTCAATTTTCCTCTGTTGTGTATTCATTGTCTCCAGTATTCTGACAGTTCAAGAACTCATTTATTGCTTTCATTCAACTACTCTTCTAGAAGTTTGCGGACACCTGCTCAGAAACTGGCCTGCTTGTATTGACATGGAACACTCTTGGCTGAGCAGTTATGCAGAAGGAAAGGCTAGCATGCAAAAAGGGTCTCCCCAAACCTGCAGCCCAAGTATGGTGGGAAAAGGAGGCAGCTGGAGTTCCACTTGTATTGGGGGAAGAGTTGGGGGCCATAATATATTAATGTCGGGTTAGTGGCTTGTTTAACCTTATCCATTACTGATTGAAGAGAAGACTCCCCAAAATATTCAGAATCTTCCCCAATAAGGACAGAATAGCCTTCCCCAAGATGCCTGGAGCTGGCATTGCTGACATGTAGTGAGTTATTTTCAGCTGAGGTCAATCAAAATTCTACAAGCTGTCAAAAATCTTTGTTCTCACCTATCAGTGTTCATGTGCTGCTTCTGTCTTGGTACTTGGGGGTCCCTCTTGGTGCTGCTCAGGGAACCATGTAATGTCAGGGATCAAACCCAGGGCTTCAAATGCAAAGCATGTGCTTTAGTCCTTTAAACTTCTTAACTAATCCCTCAGATACTTTTGATCCCTCCCTTAACTGCCTTGAAAAATAGACTGAGAGTTATTATCCAAAGTTATGATAAATCTTCAACAATAATCTTTTTGTTAGAGAAACCTCTATAAGACATTTGGTTTCAGGACATAGGAGTTTTTGTCTGATGAGTCTCTCTTCTCTCTCCTCGAAGCCCCAGGCCCTATCTCATTCCTAGGTATAAATCCATGTTTTGTATCCCTGGCTCCAGTCTTTATATCCCGGTAGAATCTCCCTCTGCATATGTAAAGGTGAGTTTCTTTTGCTAGTCTATCTGATTTGGTTGTTCAAGGAGACTGAGATCTCAGAGGAAAAGGGGTATCGCCTTCTGCACCTCCATAATTGGGCATTCCTGGTGGTGTTAACTGCCTTTGTGAGTCTCCTCTGGTAAGTAGAGGTGACAACAGCACACAGAAGCTCTTTCAATAAGCTCACCTTTCTCCCCTGTTGAGGGTTCTCTGAGTTCATGTCTTTTTTCAGCAACTCTCTGGCTTTCTGATAGGCTTGGAAACAGATGGGTACATATCCTGAGTCTATGGAAATCTGCCTGAGTTCTCCTCTGCCAGGTCCTGCTCTCTCACAAGGCCCACCTGTCTGACTTTTGTCTGGGCACGTGAGACAACAGGGAACAGATGGGGGTGTTATTTTTAGCATCCACAGAGGATGACGTAGGTTACTGCCAAGGTCGCACACCTGTAAGCCTACACACGAATCCGGGGAGCAGTGAAGAGAATGTTGCTGCTGTTAGAGATTGTGAGAAAGTGCCTGCCTCCTGGACTGGGCACGACAAAATATTCTGCAATTTCTCAGCAGGTTGTGCAAGCTGAGGTTCCCAACCTGTGGGACTGCCTCCCCACTCCCAATTTTTCTTCCTTTTCTTCCCTTTTGTGATCCCTGCAATACGTTGTTGCCAGGATGACTAAAGGCCATACACTTATTGCTGTGTTTTGCATAGTTGGTTTTGATCCATTTGTTGTGGTGGGTGGTCCTGGGGATTCCAAAGAGCAGAGCTACCGGCATTACTTAGGTATATGGTGCTGATGCACGGGATCAAACTTGCAGTCTTGGTGTTGGAGAGAGTACAACAGGTAGGGTTCTTGTCTTGCTGACCCAGGTTCAATACTCAGCACCCCATATGATCCCTGAGCACTGCCAGGTATGATTCTTGAGCCAGGAGTAAGCCTTGAGCACTACTGAGTATAACCCTCCAACCAACCAACCAACCAAAAAAAAAAAAACCAACAAAGAACAACAAAACAAAACACCAGCCTCTTGTTTAGAAGGCAGGAGCTCTACCAATGAGCTTGTCCTGGGTTCTGAAGGAATTTTTTTTCTTTCTGTGAGTTGGGGGTATAGTGCAAATGGCAGTGCTCAGGAGTCATTCCCAGCATTGCTCACATGAACCGTTTGATGCTGGGGATAGAAACATGAACTCTCATCTGCAAAGCATGAGCCCAGCTATTTGAACTATCTCTTTGCCCTCCCCCCCAGCTTATTTATTTATTTATTTTTTGATTTTTTTGGGTCACACCCAGCAGCGCTCAGGGGTTACTCCTGGCTCCATGCTCAGAAATCGCTCCTGGCAAGCTCAGGAGCCGGGATTTGAACCACTGACCTTCTGCATGCAAGGCAAATGCTTTACCTCCATGCTATCTCTCCAGCCTTGCAAGGGCTTATTCTTGAAGGTGTCATGCTTCCACCCAGCTCTGTAGCTTTGCATTTGTCACTTCTCCCATCATACTTCTTGATATTTGGTCCTGCTGAATTCATACTAATCTTCTCTCACCTTTCCTAAGACATCCTGGACAGTGTTAGCACAGTGTTTTTGCCACATCTAGTGTTGCTCAGGGGTTACTCCTGGATTTGCTCTCAGGAATTATGCCTTGCAGTGCTCAGGAGACAACATGGGATGCCAGAGATCAAAGCCAGGTTGGCCCCCAAATGTTACTGTTTAGGGTTGGAAGAGAGAGTACAGTGGGAAAAGTATTTGCATTGCATGCAGTCAATCCAAGTTTAATTCTCAACATCCTAAACAGTTCTACAAAATACCAGGAGTGATCCCTGAGTGCAGAGCCAGGATTAAGCCCTCCGAACAACTGGATCTTACCCCCAAAACAAAACATTATTGTTAATACACATTTTTGGTTTGGGGTCACACTTGGGATGCTCAGGGCCTACGTCCAACTTGGTACTTAAGGAGAGGTTGTTCCTGGGAGACATCATCTGGGCCTCCTGCACACAAAGCATGTGCTCACCCGTTATCTTTCCAGCTACAATCCATACTCTTATTAGCATTCGCTCTATCATCAGTGTTCTTAAACCAGACCAAGAAATCCCAGCAGCCAGAAACCTGCCTAATTCCTGTCTGCAGCTCCAGGAAAGCAAAAGGTATTTGCCACACGGTGGATATTTGCCGAATGAATAAATTATTTGATTTTGTCAGGTGTGTGACATCTTATTTTCACTTTCAGCTCCCAGAAAATACTCTACAAGTTTATATTTCTATTTTTTTAATGCAAATTGTCTTTGCTGTTAGAATTCTACTCACAAAACCACCTTCTCAAGTCACTGGAGATCTCTGGGGACCTAAAGACAAAGAGGAGAATTCCTGTCTTTCATTGTCAGTTAGATGCTCACAGTGTTCTAGGTTGTCTGCAGGGGAGGTCATCAAGCAACATGGGGACAGGGCAGGGAGCTGGGACTTGGGGACCTACCTGGGGTTGACCCTCTCTGACAAGGCTCCTGACCCTTATGACAAAGGCTGTGTTGTCCATGAAAGAGTTTCCTCCATAATGTATTAAAGCAGCTTTAGAAATGCTGAAGTCTTAAGAATTGGGAGTCATTCTGGAATCTCCTCTATGATTTCTGACTTTCAGTAGGCAAGCAGGATCTTTCCCACCTCGGAACTAATGAACACAGATTGGATTTGGGTATAAAAGGCAGGAACAGAAAGTGCACCTTCCTCTTCACCTAACACCCTTCTCCAATTAGACTGAGACCTAATTTCTTCTTTCTTATGGCAGTCATGAGGGAACCCAGTCATAATAGAGTCAGAACCACCACATAGAGCAGCAAAGAGTGTCTCTGTTAGGCTTGGATCCCTGCATTCCACATGTGTGAATCTTCTGTGCTGGTGACTCGGCCTGGAGGCCATCCTCTGCTCCCTCTTGGCTGACTGGTTCAAATGCACTGGGACTAGAGTTTCAAAGATGTTCCAGGAAGATGCTTGAGCAGCACTGAGCATTTTAAGAGGGCCAGAATGGAAAGAAAGAGAACAAAACCGTCACTGGGACCCTGAAGGATCATCCACACTAACTTTCGGAGGCTGGTTTAGAAAAGCCTGGTAATACCAAGGGCATGAACAGCTAGGATGTGAGTGCGTGCCTTGAGTCTTGCTCCTGAATTTTCCTCATAGCATCAACAAAATGCAATTCCAGAGGCTCTTAGAATATGTTACTTCAGAGTTTGAAATTACAGACTTAGAGCAGCCAAAACAGCTATTTGCAGTAATAACTATTCTAGCACAGGTTGGAAAAGCCTAGTAAATGTTGCCCTTGTTTGAAATCTTCCCCATGATCCCCACCCCACCACCGCCTGGTGCTGAACAGTTGGAAGGCAGAGTGACTATTTTCTGTTTGTTTGCATTTCAGAGCCAAGCTGTCTGGAACGTCTGTCTGGAGGAGCCTCTTCCCCATCCCAGCAAGTGTACCCAGCAATCAGGTGCCATTGTGGGGCCCAGGGCAGCCTGGGTAAACACTTCTTGCATGCAGAGAGATCATTAGTGGAGGGCAGAGGATGTTTCCCTTTGAACCACCGACAGTTGCCTTGAGTCCTAAACTGAACTCAGTCCTTGACCTTTAACTCAGGAATTCTCATGATGTCACTGGGCGGGAAGAGAACAACTTACACCAGAGGTTCTCAGCTTGAAATCAGCAAGGTGTGTTTGCTAGGCAGCCCTGCTGAGGGTTACCTCAGAATCTTCCCCTGAGCCCAGGCATGACTTTAAACATTCCCAGGTGTGACTCAGGCAGATATCTCGAAGGACTTAGAGCATATGCTTTGCAAGCAGCAGACCTGGTTTTGATATTTGGCTTTATACAACTGCTGGAAGTGACCTTTGAACTCCACTGGAGATGGTCTCCAAACCAAACCAAACCAAACCAATTTCCCAGGTGATTCTAATACAGACCATTGGTAGGGGCACCCTTCTTTTAGGGGTACTTAGGGTTTCTGCCATTCTCCTTGAGAGTAAGAATGAGATGGCGTCTTCCATTTCTGCCATGAGTTTGGATTTCTTGTTCTTATCACTTGGTGAGCTTGCTGCTACCAACTGTGATTCTGGCACCTAAAGATCAAGTTGAGGGGGCCGGGCGGTGGCGCTGGAGGTAAGGTGCCTGCCTTGCCTTGTGCTAGCCTAGGACGAACCTTGGTTCGATCCCCCGGTTCCCCATATGGTCCCCCGTGCCTGCCAGGAGCAACTTCTGAGCGAATAGTCAGGAGTAACCCCTGAGTGTCACCGGGTGTGGTCCAAAAACCAAAAAAAAAAAAAAAAAAAAAAGATCAAGTTGAACAAGACCTGGAACTCCATCTGAATCCACCAAAGAAAGGGATACCTCTGGTTTATCGGGGAAATAATAGGCTTTACAAGTAGAATGTTGACCAAAGGCTATTATACTTTACATTGAGACTTTGAGACCTCAGTTTTGCATACCTCCTCTTCATTGCCTCTGTCTATAGAGACCCATCAGCAGTGGAATGTTGCACTGGTGAGGGGGAGTGTTCTTTACATGACTGAAACCCAATACAATCGTACAAGGTGTTTAAATAAAGATATTAAAAAAAATGTCACCTTATACCCTCTGTGTGAGCTCGATATTCCAGACATGTGACTTCCTACTTTCTCTGTCCTCTGTACTGCTGGAGGTCAGTCCTTTATCTCCCATCTGTGACTCTTTCCTCATAATTGCCCCCACATCCTTCCTGTTATCTCTTCCTTCCTTCCTTCCTTCCTTCCTTCCTTCCTTCCTTCCTTCCTTCCTT
>PVKC010039007.1:0-12638 GCA_004027635.1 Crocidura indochinensis
TCGTGTTTCATCTCTCCAGCCTAGTTTGGATTATTTCCTACAGCAGCCCTGCTCCAGACCTGCTTCCCCTGTCCCCTCGGGATTGTGGCATGAGGAATTATTCACAACTGGGGTCTGCACCTCAGTGACCGCTGGACCGTGTGCCTTTCTTCTTGCCTTATATGCCTACCACCACCAGGTCTCTGTTCCCAAACACATGTGTGCAGGGCAGAACATAAATTCGCTCATCTCTGTGGCCAGTGTCACCCGCCCCCACTCATTCCCACCTATTCCAGTGCTCCGTGCTAGAAAGAAGTCCCTCCCCACCAGGACATGAGAACATCTGGGTGCTCATCTCTGAGATGAGGAGAGACCAGAGCCCCCAGGCATGGGGACCCCTAGCCCTGGCATCAGTGGCTTGTGGGCTGGATTTTTTCTTTAACATGACAACAAAATGACACAGAATGGAACAAATCTGAAGGGAATGATGGCTGGGGGAGATGAGAAGGTTTGGGGTCATGTCTTCTTAAGATGCTTATTGAGGAGCCGGAGAAATAGCATGGAGGTAAGGTGTTTGTCTTGCATGCAGAAGGTTGGTGGTTCGAATCCCGGCATCCCATATGGTCCCCTGAGCTTGTCAGTAGCAATTTCTGAGCATAGAGCCAGGAGTAACCCCTGAGCGCTGCTGGGTGTGACCCCCCCACCAAAATAAGATGCTTATTGAAAAGAAAAATCACTATGAAAATCGAAGGAGAGTGCCAGATAGGGCTGGGATTCAGTAGCACGTGCTTGGGTTGTACCCCAAGAGAACAGAAATCAAACAAGGAACCAAACAAAACTTGATTTTCAGCCTGAATTATTTTTTTCAAAATTCAAAGTATTTCCTTTGCATAGATCAACTTTTAAACTGAAACCCCTAATGTATGATTTTAGTACTTTCCCCAAACTTGCAAAACCAAAACAGCTTAAAGGAGTGACGAATCCAGCCCCTTTCACCCCTCCAGGTACTCCAGGTCAGAGATGACACCTGGGGCTTCTAAATAGCTGACAAATGACTAGCAATTTGAAAAGCACCTTACCTGTATGTAGAAAGTTCAATTTACACAGAAAGGGGACAAAATAAATTTCCCAGAGCTTACTTCAGAAGAAAAACAAAAGGCACACATCTAAAAAACCAAAGAGTGCTCAAGCTTTTCTTCTCAGGCATGAACTAAATTGCAAGACCCAAAGGCTTAAAGAAAATATACGTGATCCTCTTTAATGATTCATATAGAAAACAAAAATAAACTTTATGATACAATTTGACAAGCTACTTCATACAAAATCTTACATACAATGTGTCGATTTTTTGAAAACAAAAGTTCTAACAGATACAAATTTATGAAAAATGGCATTTTAACTGGAAGCAACAAAGGCTGTGGAGGGATTGTGGTGTACAAGTGACTGAGGATGCTGACAGGCACCTTGCATCATGCAAGCAGGTTAGGGACCCAGAAGATGACAGGACAGAGCTAAACTAAGGAAAGGAGAGAGAAGAGACCCCAAACAACAGTTTCTAACAAATACCTGTTTGTAAAAGAACTCAGCTTTAAAAGTTCTAACTAACCTGGGCTGCAGTGGCCAGGGAATCAGAGGCCTTGAATTCTGACTGCACTGTGGCTATGGATTGTGTGCACTTTGAGCCCTCTAAGAATCACCAGATGGAGCATGAAGCACCCCAGCACCACCAGGCCCAGGCACTAAAACGAGGCCCCTCGAACACACTCTCGGCAAGGTTGACAAGGCATCATTGCATCACTGAAAGTGGTAATGTGACCCCTGAATACTGCCATGGAGCCCTCTACCAAAAGAAAAAATAAAAAAATAAAAAGGAAAAAAAAACTAGCCCATGCCATTTGTGCTAATCTTTCAACAAAACGTCTTTCGGCCTATGCTAAGTTGCCCCCCCCCCACACACACACATGCTAAGTTGCCACACATACACACACATTTTCAGACAACTTTAGTCCTATGCTAAGTTGCTCCCCACATGGAGAATCTCTTCACACACACATACACACACACTAACATTTTCAGACAACTGAACACTTAACATGTCAGCTTAGGTCTCTGAGAGAGATGTAGCAATGCAAGGACTGGGGTCCAGCCTCAGACACCCTGCAATCTTCTATATCTGCACAGAAGGTAGAGCAAGCATTTACAGTATTATATGTGGAAAAGGAAAACAGAAACCATGTTTTAAGAAACAATTTTCCCATTAAACGTGTAACATGGAAATCATGCTGGGAATCAGAATATCCTGTGAGAATTCCTGAACTTTCTGTGTTTGGGGTTCCCTTAGGGCCCAAGGCCGCATGGGGGAGAAGCTCCTTTACATACAGAGAAACAGTGTTTCCACATGGTGTCTAGCCCAGCATCTGAGAGGACCTGAACCTACAGAGATAGTCTCTGTCTGGCCAGTGCCCAGAGGGCTACATTTTCCACATGGCAACTTTAAGGACTAGAAAGCCAAGCAAGACATAAGAGGAAGGAGCTGGAAAGCTCCACAGGGTAGAGTGGGCACAGCCTCACTGCTCTGCCGGAACACTGGTGCCTGCCAGCAGCTGTCACCAGCCAGAGTTCTGGAACTGAACTAGAGAGAAACAAAGCACTAGTTGCAAGAAAAGTCACACCGCATGTCTGCAAGAGCCATTTATGAGTGATAGGTGAGGGGCACACAGCAGTTTCAGCGCCGAGAGCTCAGGGCATGCACCATCCTCTGAATCTTCTCCTCGTTCCGGAGGATGTTGGCCTTCACTGCACAGATCTTGTCCTGTTGGTCTCGGATCAGCTGTTCCAGCTCCCCCAGTTCTGCTTTCAAGGGCTCCACAGCGCAATCGGTGATGCTGGCAGAGAGAAAGTGGGGTATCAGAACAACTGAAGCACCTCTCGCTCACACATGCTTCTCCCCACCAAAAATGCATTTTTCTCAACCCAAGAAATGGAGTTCTGCTTAAATGTACAATAGTATGACAAAAGGAGACAAAAATTAGCCCCCAGAAGTATGTCATAGTCCCCGATACCCTCAAAATACTGAATATTGAGGTTTATGATCCAGCAATGCCACTCCTAGGGGTATACCCTAACACAAAAACACAATACAAAAATGTCCTCTGCACTCCTATGTTCATCATAGTAACATTTACAATAGCCAGACTCTGGAAACAACCAAGGTGCACAACAATGAATAGCTAAAGAAACTGGTACATCTACACAATGGAATACTATGCAACTGTCAGAAAAAAATGAAATCATGTAATTTGCCTATATGGTCATAAAGACTATTATGCTGAGTAAAATGAGTCAGAGAGGGATAGACAAAGAATAATCTCACTCATCTGTGGGATATAAGGAAAATGAGAGACAGTATGGTAATAATATTCAGAGATAATAGAGATGAAGATTAGGAGGACCAGTCCATGGTAGGAAGCTTGCCACAAATAGTGGAGCAGTGCAGGTAAGGAAAAGACGGAACCACTATGACAATGATAGTTGGAACTGATCACTCTGGACAAGAACCATGTACTGAAAGGGGATAAAGTGACATACATGGCACCCCTTCAATAACAATAGTGCAAATCACAGTGTCAAAGATGAGGAGAAAAAAAGACAGAGACAGAGAAAGTAAAATGCCTGCCCAAGGCAGGCAAGGGAGGGTGGGTAAGAGGGAAGAAGGCATTAAGGTGGGGAAGAAGAAAACTGGGACATTGGTGGTGGGAAATGAGCAATGGTGAAGGTTGTAATGCAATGTATGGATGTAACTCAATCATGAACAATTTTATGGAAAAAAATTACGAAAACCTTGTAACCACGGTGTGTGTTTGTTGTTGCTGTTTTTTTATAACCATGGTTTTTTAATTAAAAAAATTATAAAATGCTCATGTATTTGCAAAGGCACACTAAAATGGGGAAATCTTTTTTTTTTTTTGGTTTTTGGGTCACACCCAGCAGTGCTCAGGGGTTACTCCTGGCTCTATGCTCAGAAATTGCTCCTGGCAGGCACGGGGGACCATATGGGGCACCGGGATTCGAACCGATGACCTTTTGCATGAAAGGCAAACACCTTACCTCCATGCTATCTCCCGGGCCCCAAAATGGGGAAATCTTATGTATAGATAGTTCTTATCTAATAGCGATAAGAACCTATAAATTTTATAATTCCGGGTGTCTTCCACCCTGAACATTTGTCATGGGGACTTAACTTAGACCTCAACTGATCAAACATCAACCGTCCAACCCCAAATCCCATATCCAGAATTGGCACTGTCCCCTGCACCAGTACCAGGAAGCAAACTCCCCCCGGGGGAAGCCCTAATACTGCGCTGGCACTAACTTGCTCCAGGGTAGGTTCATATGACACTCTAACAATGAGGAAACAGCAACAACTTGATCTAAGAGCAGGTTACCCTACCTCACCACCTAATGGTAAGATGAAATTAGAAGACTCTCTGTCCCAGAAACTGTAAAAATCAAGATATCTAATTACAGAAGACTGACTGCAAGAACCACAACTGAGCAAAACTTTTCCTGGGACCATAAAGAAAAACTTTATCATAGGCTTCATCTTAGGATCTGTGCAAAAAACCAAGATCTCTAATTACAGAAGATTGATTTTAACAACCATCACTCAGCAGAACTTTTCCTGGGACCATTAAAACCTTGGGGTTTGACAACTAATGCCCAGAGCCTGTAGTCAGTCTCATGACAGCATGCTTCAAGGGTAGAGACACCTTGTATCTCTTAGGCCAAGGGAATTTCTTTTCTGAGTTCCCCAACATTTACTGCACCCATAAGGGAAAAAAAAAATCTTGCCACGTCTATCCCTTTTTTCTTCTTTTAATTTAATTTATAACTTCTAGACAGGGGTTCCCACCATTTTTTATAGAACCATAGAACATAAATCATCTTGTTCTGCCTCATATTTCTATGTCTTCCTACAAACTGAGAAAAAAAAAAAGTAGATGGGAACCAAGGGCCAAGTAGTCTCAGGAATATTGAGTGGAAATAAAAAATGGTCAGACCTAAATACCCAAGCCAAAGTTAATGACAATAGAATCAAGAGACCCAAACTATAACAAGCTATACACAAAATGGACCTGTTATACTAGCAGTCCAGGTGGCTAAGGGTGGAGGTATGGGGTGCATGCTGGGCACTATGATGGAAGGAGGTCAACACTGGTGGTGGGAATGGCCTTAATTCACTATCACTATGTGCCTAAAATACAACTGTAAAACTGTAATTCACATTGATCTCAATAAAAAAAAAAAAAAAAAAAAAAACATTTTTTAATGCTCATGTAGGGCCGGAGAAATAACGTAGAGGTAAGGCATTTGCCTTATATTCAGAAGGACTGTGGTTCAAATCCTGGTATCCCATATGGTCCCCGGAGCCTGCCAGGAGTAATTTCTGAGCGTAGAGTCAGAAGGAACCCCTGAGTGCTGCCGGGTGTGACCCAAAACCCCCCCCAAATTTTTTTTTAGATGCTCATGTAAAGGAATTCAAAGTCCTAAGAGGAAGACGATAGGCACAAGCCAGTGGATGGGTGAGAGCGAAGAGGAGCCTGGCCCCACAGCACACAAAGCCATACCAAACCTCACCTTCCCACCTCCAGAGACCCTTGCTGAGGCCCCTCACTCAGCATTCAGACTGCAGCCTCTGAGATGCTGACTCTCTACTGGGAAATCTCTAGAATGAAGCTGCCTTCCCCCTGATGACTGTGGCACAGGACTGTAGAGGAAGGACATGCAGCCTGGCATAATGAACTGGACATCTGGGGGAAGGGCATGTGCACACCAATACCACGGACACACTCTGACCAGCTAGGGGAAGAGACAAGTGCCCACTGGCACTAGCATCTCCCTGATACACAGTGATACACCAACTGAGAAGCATCACAGTCCCCATGGAACCTCTAGACCTCTTGACAATTCAGGCAAAGAAGAGCTGGACAGAGTTTATGAGACTGAGCAATGGGCCAGCCCCAGCTCCCATGGAAATTGCCCCCATAAATAAAATAGAACAGCATTCCATATTACATGCCAGCATGTAGATGCTCAGATCTTTCACTGAGGCAGATCAAGTGTTCGTTTCAAAACGTGCAAGAGTTGCAAATTCCCTGTACTCCAGGACCCAGTCAAGCAGGTCCTGTCCAGGAACAAATCACAATAACTTTCTTTTGCAGCAGCAGCTTCAAGTAAGCACTGCACCAGCCTCTTCCAGAATATCAGAAAACTTTCCTGGGATGGGCAGATCAGAACACAGGCTCTGGAGAAAACTGAGTCCAAGAAGTAGGGCCCCTCACTTCCAAGGACCCCATCCAGGCAGGCTTTCAGAGACATGGGACAATTTCCCAGTGCTCAGGAGACCACAAGGTGCCAGGTTCTCTGGGGGACAGGGAGGAGGACTGAGGTCCTGGACTATACACACCGACCCCTGCTCACCCTGTTCCCCTCTTGTCCCACCCTTCTCCAATCAGTCCCTGCCTCACCGCTGCCCTAGCTCCTCACCAGTCCCACCTCTCCTGTTCCTCCCTTTCCAACTCTTCCTCCCCTGCGCCTCCCATTCTCCCTGCCCTGACCCTCCTCCTCTTTCCCCTCCCAACTCTATCCTTCACTTCCCCTTCTCCCTTCCCCTCCTACCTCTGCTCCTTCTGCAGTGCCTCTGTGTGCTGCCTGCGCTCACGGTGCCACAGACTGAGCTCGCTGTGCATGGCATCCACGTCCTCCTGGATGTAGTCCATGATCTTGCCCAAGGGCAGTGCGCTCCTGCACAGGGTCTGAATGGAGGTGCGGAGCTTCTCAAGCTCCTTGGAGACAATGTCCTTCTCCTTCTTCCACGCCGACTCAAACAATTGCATCTTGTCCTGGGTGGGAGACAAAAACATCTGAGTAAGGAAGTCAGTGCCCACTGACCACATATTTCCTACTGCTTGGGGCACAGGAGTCTTCTCAGCAAGCTGACAGGAAAGGTCCCATTGTGCCTTCACCTCACTGAACTCCCCCAAAACAGAGCTGAGAGGCTGTACAGAAGGAATGTCTGGCCAGCAAGCCTGGGAGACAGAGATGGGAGTCCCTGTATAGGTGTGGTGGGTATGAAAGCAAGATAGATATGAGGAGGTAGCCAGGGAGAGAGTCCAGAAGGACTTCGCAGTGGGCCCACAGGGTACAGAGAGGCAGGCATGGACGGCGCCCAAGCTTCAGTGATGAGTCCCCCAACACTACATACAAAAATGGACATGGAACTCAGAACGAGCTGTGAGTCTGGAGGGGAGGGGGACACCAGAGAGAAGCATAAGGACCAGAAGGAACTGAATACTGACACACATGCTAAGTGCAAGTCCACACTGACAGCACACTTGTACACACATATATTCATATGTTCTTGCATGAGGATCAATGTAAGCATATACACACTGTTGAATTAACTGGGTACTACCCCACACAGTATGCACCTTGTTGGTTACACTCATTCGTTGGCGACATCTTTGAATGCAACACTTTGGATTGGTGTTTAGACCACTTGTTCTCCACTCCAGGATGTGGTTTGGTTCTTCCTAATAAAATATCCCAGGTCTCAAGAAAACACACTTGCATTTCTGAGTTTTCTCCACTGAGCTACCTGCTTTTTAGGAGCAGAAGGCTTGCATATCAGAATTCCTGAACCCTTTTTATCCCCCTTCAGTGTATGTGGATTATTTCCTGCATCTGGGTTTGCTTCCAGACCCATGTCTCTCCAACCATGTCTCTGGTCTTGGAGCATGAGACTTCCTTCCCAGATGGCACGTGAGGCAGGAACTGGCTGATGACTGGTGAAACTGGTGAGGTTCATTCCATGGTTTCTTTTTTTTTTTTTAATAAAATTTTTATTTAAGCACATTGGTTACAAAATTGTTCATACTTGAATTTCAGGCATAGGATGTATACTTGTGCACTTTTCCTGCCACCATTGTCCTCGATTTCCCTCCCATCCCTCTTAATCCAGTGGCTTCTTAAATGTATTTCACCAACCCGGGTTTCTAAGCTATGTTGATTTGGTTCAAATTTGTGAAAATGACTTGGTTTCTGGTTGAAGGACCCTGACTTTTCCTCACACAAACTGTTACCTTCCTTCTTCCAACAGTCAAGATAAAATATACTAATGTAGTCATTTATTCATTGGTGGCTCTGGTAGTGGTTTTCCTTGTTATATTAGTTCATAAGTATCATGAGATGGAAAATAATGTGGGCTGAATACTCTAACTTCACACTAAAAGTTTCTGAAGGGCTTTCAACTTTTTCTAAAAGGCCTCAAAAGCCAATATATATATATATATATATATATATATATATATCTGGGCCCGGAGAGATAGCACAGCAGTGTTTGCCTTGCAAGCAGCCAATCCAGGACCAAAGGTGGTTGGTTCGAATCCCAGTGTCCCATATGGTCCCCCGTGCCTGCCAGGAGCTATTTCTGAGCAGACAACCAGGAGTAACCCCTGAGCACTGCCAGGGGTGGCTCAAAAAACAAACAAACAAAAAAAAAAAAAAAAAATATATATATATATATATATCTGGTTATTATGCATGGTCAAGCCAAAAGCCCTGAGGTTAGTGTTCTACCCCCTCTACTGGAGATAGGCCAGAAGAGTCTCTATTATTTCACCAATGATATTGGTCTGGAAAGTGAAGTAAAAATGACCCAATCATTTACTGGAGCTTACCAAGACCAAACAGTCGTATAAACATTGAGTGGAAATAAAAAATCATCAGACTTAAACACCAAACCCAAAGCCATCAAAAACAAAATAGATACCCAATCTACAACAAGCTAGACACAGAGGGGACTACTTATACTAGCAGCCCAGGAGTCAAAGGAGGGGATATGGAATGCATGCTGGGAACAGGGGTGAACGGGAGGACAACATTGGTGGTGGGAATGCCCCTGATTTAATGTCACTATGTATCCAGAGTATTACTGTGAAAGATTTGTAATCCACTTTGGTCAAAATAAAAATTATTATTAAAAAAAGTTTTAAATGACCCAATCAGAAGCTGAATCAGAAAATAGGTCCGTAATATTATCACCTACCCATCCCTTCACCTCAGCTCGTTAGAGTGTGTGGAAGAAACCCACTTCCCCCACCATGGCTATTTAATAGAGATTGGCATTAATACAGAATCAGAAATAAGTCTTCCCCATCAGGAAAACAATCAACCATGTCTAGTTCTTAGGGAAATTGGCACTAATACATTATCAGAAACAAATCCCATCAGGAAAACATTAAAATTTCAACCTATGAGGGTTTAAATATGGATTATCTCAGTTGATTTAAGAAAGCATATCCAGGGGCCAGAGCAATAGTACAGCGGTGCCCTGCACGCGGCTGCCCAAGACAGACCTGGGCTCGATCCCCAGCATTCCATATGGTCCCCTGAGCAATTTCTGAGTGCATAGCCAGGAATAGCCCCTGAACGTCACCGTTAATAAATAAATAAAGGCATATTATGAGTAAGCTTCTATTTCTCTGCTTTGTGTTGAATTCCTTAGTACCTGTAGTGATGGTGGGTGTTGAGCCCATCAGGACTTCAACATTGTAGCAAAAGCCTGTTGAGTGCATCTCAGTATTTATAGTGAAAGATGTGGTTCTCTGAAGGTGCAAAGGGGAAAATTTAATAGCCTAGATCACTCTGGAAGGATGATTACAGAACTTATGTTGCCTTATGAGATGCTGATAGGAGAAGGGAGTTCACAGAAGTAAATAAGCAGGCAAGAAACCCCATGTTATTCTGAGACTGGTCAGGGAACTTGCTTTGAAAGCTTGGGAAAAAAATGACACTGAAACCGAATAAAAGGGCTATACTAATACTAATATTACTCAGAGAGCAACAAGCCATATGCAGATTTTCTGGGGAAATTGACAGGGGCAATTAAAAGATTAAAGATACAGAACTTCGAAAACTCCTGAAGAAAACCTTAGACTTTGATAATGCTAATAAATATTGTCAGGCTATGTTACATCTCATGAGGGAGAGAGAAGCTGTCATGGGATTTCTACGTGCTTGTAGAAATGCTGGAACTTACTATTTCCCGCCCCACCCCCACACTAGTACCTTTAACAACATATGCTATTCGGATAAAAACTAAGGGGAATGAGATCAGTGGCTTTCGCCTGAGGATGCCTCCTGGACTTTGGAGTGTGGCAGGGGATTTCATTGGGTGAGAGACTGTCTTTCAGCTCCTTAAAGGTTCCCTGGAAACTTGGGAGGGGTCCAAAAATCAATATCGCAGTTTCAGGTCAGATGCTTTGAGTGTTTGGCAAAATGGGGCATTTACAAAAAAAAAAAAAAACTGCAAGGCACAAACCCTTTTTATACTGGCAAAAGGACCCTGCCCCTCGAAATCAAGACTTCTTTTTTTTTTTTTTTGGTTTTTGGTTTTTGGGTAACACCTGGCAATACTCAGGGGTTTTTCCTGACTCTACGCTCAGAAATCGCTCCTGGCAAGTTTGGATGGCCATATGGGATGCCAGGGTTCGAACCACTGTCCTTCTGCATGCAAGGCAAATGCCCTACCTCCATGATATCTCTCCGACCCTCGAGACCAAGACTTAATCAAGACTTAATCAACTTAATCAGGAAACTGGATCAGGAGACAATCCCTGGCCCCTCAAAATCAGGGAACCTTTTCATCAATAGTTCAGTTTCCCAGACCAGACCAAGAGAACTCCATAAATTAAGTTCATTAAAGCTTGCCATTTCAGGAAACTGTAGTCTCTATATACCCTGCCCTGAAGATTTAATTAACTATAATTACAATCAATGCCCTGACAAAATTAAATTTGGCAAAACATGGTCAATACCTCCAGGGACTTTAGGGATGATTTTAGGAAGAAGCAGCATAATGCTGAAAGGAAGTGATATTCACCTGGGAATTATATAGTTTGACCATGCTGGAGAAATAATAGCTCTTCTTTCCATGCCCACAGTTTGGACTTTTAGAAATATGTAAACATAGTTCAAAAAAAATTTTATTTTTGTTTTTGGGCCACACCCAGCAGCACTCAGGGCTTACTCCTGGCTCTATGCTCAGAAATCACTCCAGGAAGGCTCGAGGAACCATATGGGATACTGGGGAACAAACCTGGGTCTGTCCTGGGTTCACAGCATGCAAGGCAAACACCCTACACTGTGCTATCACTTGGTCCATAGCTCAATTTTGATGCTTCCTTATGTTATGCCTGGCAAATCAAAACACATCAGGGAAGGGGGTTTTGGAATTACAAATCCAGAGGCTTTTCATAATTTATAGTTTTTACTACTAAGGTTCAAGAGGAAAATACCATGTCAGCCCTTAAAATTCAGGAAAGGAAGTTTGAAGGAATGTTTGACTTTGGGGCTGAAGTCTTAGTAATTGGGCACTGCAAGACATTCCCTACAGTTTAGAAAGTATAGGAGGTATACTGCCTCCAGATTCAGTTTGCCAGAGCACTAGGTTTTTGAAGTGACTGGAAAATCAACGGGCTTTTTTTTTTTTAAATTGTAAGTCCAGTTTCAATGAACCTATGGGGCATGCTTTATATAAGCAATAGGAGGGTAGAATATCACATCTCTCACCAAAACCCTCCCAGCACACTAGCCCAGAGATTTTGCCACTGGGTTAAAGGGCCCAGAACTTATCAACATCAATGAAAATCCAATGTTCCGATCTAGATTCCCCAGTGGTCCATTAACAGCACAAAACTTAGAAATTTAGTCGACAATCAGCTGAGACTGGGACATACTGAAACCTCCTTTTCTAAATAAAATTTGATAGTATTTGTGATAATAAAAAAAAAGCAATCAAGTAGTTGGAGACTTTTATCTGATTTAAGAGCTGTTAATGCATTCATGATTTCAATGGGTAAGTTACAGAATGGCTTACCTTCACCAGTAACCATTCCAAAAGACTGACCTTTGATAGTAATTGATTTAAAAGGCTATTTTTATAACATTTCCAGTCACCTAAAAAGACAGAAATCACTTTGCCTTTTCTGTTCCTTCTCTCAATAATAGGGCCCCAGAAATTTCAATGAACAGTTTTATCAGGGCATGGTGAATTTACCCAATGTGTCAATATTTTGTTGAGGCAGTTTTACATCCAGCGCGACGTTTCCCCAGGCATATTTGATTCATTTTATGGATGACATTCTCATGTCCGGCTCTACTCACAGAGAATTGCAATGTATTTATGAATTTGTCATCAGTTGCTGGCAAGGTGCTGGCTTAACAATAGTCATAGAAAAAAAAATCCAGACTTTGACTCCAAGATGTTCAGGTACAAAAACCTTATTTTGGGTAAAAATAGATAATGAGTGGATTGTTGTCTCCACATTCGAGGAAAAATATTTGTTTATGTTTCTACAGATGGCAACCCTGCCAAGAAACTCTGCATCCCACTAAGCCATTTGTGAGAATCAGAAGGATTCTCACAAATGAAAAAACTCAGACACAAGTGCATGATAAGACTGCAAACCTTCCCTCAGAACCAACAAATCACTTGAAAGGAGGAGAGCAGGAAAGCAACTGTAACCTCAACAGGTAACTGAAACAATAAGTTGATCCCACACAATGAGGCAGAGACTATTGGGAGTGGAAATGACTAG
>PVKC010039008.1:0-12634 GCA_004027635.1 Crocidura indochinensis
AAAACCATTGGCTCAGATAAATGAAACAAGGAAAAACGAATGGGGTTATATCAAACTAAGAAGTTTCTGTACTGCCAAGGAAATGATAACTAGAATAAAAATAGATCGTAAGAGGGTGTTTGTCCACCAATCATTTGCTTAAAGGCTGCTATCCAAGATATACTAAGTGCTAATAGAACTCCACTATGAAAAATAAACTCTCACACACCAAAAAAAAAAAAACTCAACTTCATAAAAAATTGTGATAGAGATGAACAGAAGCTTTCTTAAAGAAGACATACAGTTGGTCAACAGTTATATGAAATGCAAATCAAAACAAAATATCATTTCACACCAATTAGACTGGCACATATCACAAGGACCAGAACAATAAATGTTGGCATGAATGTGGAGGAAATGGGACCCTCATTACACTGATGAGAATGTTCACTGGTCAAGCTTTTTGGGAAAACAGTATAGACACTTATCAAAAACTAGAAATGTAGCTTCCACATGAACCAGAAATTCCGTCTCTGAGCATTTACCCCAAGAAGCCAAAAAAACTAAATTGAGAAAATATATTTGCATTCTTATGTTCACTATTTAAAATAGCCAAAATCTGGAATCAACCCAAGTGTCCAAAGTAAGATGACTGGATAAAGAAACTCATGTATGTAAACATTGGAATACTATTCAGCGGTAAGAAAAAATGAAATAGTGAACTTTTCTGCCACATGGATGGGAGATAAGTCAGTCACCTGAGAGGTAAATTACATTATGCCAAGTTAAATCAGGAGAGGGTCATACACAGAACGATCTCGCTCCTGTGGGAGATATAAAGAAGAAATAAAATTGGGGGGAAAACTAATGCCCAAATGCAACAGAAACTAAGAAATTTTGTTCAAAAGGAAATTCACAACAGCTTTGGGGAGGGTGTTGAAGGGTTTTGGACAATGGTTAGGGTAGTGGACACATAGGTGGATGAACTGGTGCTCAAATAGTTCATGGATAAAATTCTACTAATAATAAACCATGGTGCTCAAAGAAAAAAAAGGAAAATAGATATGACCACACATACTATCAATATAAATTGACAACATTTTTTGTCACTAATTCCATTGACACGTTTCTTAGAAAATGCTATTATTCATATTTGAACTCACCACCACACTTTTCCCACTGGTGGAGGACAAGAACAAGGTTTGAATAAACTCTGACTTTCAAATATAAAAATAAATGAAGAGGACAAGTTGTAATCGGCTCCATAAAAATGCAAACAAATTGTAACAGGCTAAATGCCAACAAATTTAGTAACTAGATAAAATGAAACTATTTTTATTTTTGATTTTACTTTTATTTTTTGGATTTTGGCCATACTGGTATTGCCAGGGGCATCTACTTCTGGCTCTACAACCCAGGAATTATTCCAGGCTGGACTAGGGTAATACATGCAGTGGCAGGGATTGAACCTGGGTTGGCCGTGTGTGCAAGGCAAATACCCTACCTGCTTTATTAGCACTCTAGTTCCATTGATCCATTTTTAGATAAATGCAGTTTATCAAGACTGAAACAAAGGGGAAAAAAAGACTAAAACAAGAAATAGAAACCTGAATAAGCAGATCCTATATATAGAAACCAAAACAGTAATCACAATGCTTTTTCTCAACATCTGGTACCAGATAAATGTTCCCAACCTTGAAAGAAGAATTTAAGCCTATTTTCTTCAGACTCTTACAAAATCTTGAAGTGGGACTAGTTCAAAATACATTTTATGAGACCAAAATTACCCTGATACCAAAACCCTAGAAGAAAACCACAGAAAAATAAACTTTCATACTAATAGCTCTGATGAATAACATAAAATTTAAAATTTCTCAGCAAAATACTAGCAAATTAAATTGAAGACTACATTGAAATCATCATCCCAACCAAGTGGGATTTATTTTAAACATACTCCAGTGGTTCACCATGCTCAAATTAATGTAATATCCTTAACAGTAAAAGATGAATATCATGAAATAATACCAATAGATGCAAAGGAAGCATTTTTCGAGATTGCAGAACTCATTTATAATAAAAATTCTCACTACTGGAATAGAGAGACAGTACAGGTTTCAGGCACTTGCTCTGCATGTGTTCAAGCTTGATTTGAATCTCCCATTTTGTGTACTGAATATTACCAGTAATACCAGTACTATCCTGAGCTGTGAGCCAGCAATAACCCTGAGCACTGCTAGGCATATTCTCCCTCCAAAATTGTTCTCAATGCAATGGGTAGAAGAGGAGCACATTTTTGAATACTAAGAGCTATCTGTATACTATAAATCCATAGCTGATTTGGCTAATAATGGTACACCCTTTTTTAAATTAAATTATAGAACGAGGGGCCTGAGTAGTAGGGCATCTACCATCTTTCTAATTTTACCACTATTCGTTTTATCTTTTTGTTTATTACTTTTTAGGTCACACTCAGAAGTTCAATGGTGTTCAGGGCTTACTCCTATCTAAATGTTCAGAAATCACTTTTGGTGATTACTTCTAAGGGATCAAATTGGAATAGTTATATGCAAGGCAAACTGCCTTACCCTCTATTTTATTCCAATGACTCTGCCTGTGTCATAATATTAAAGCAGGAAGTTCTGGTACTGGCAGTCATTAAAAAGTTGGTATTCATTAGAACATGACTTTACATAGCTAGAAAAATTAATGCCCAGAGAAGTGAGATGATATTCTCATAGTCACAAACAGACCTTCCATGGAGGCAAAAATAACATCCCTATACAACTTGTTCAGTTAGGCTTAAGCATTAGAACGAAATGAGTTGAGTGGTAGTCAGGAAGAGCTTGGCAGGGTTCTTAATTAATTCTTAAGCAATGTGTGAATTAAAAACAGTATAATTGCAACATACTGACCATTCTTATACCAAATGACCTTTGTGTAGTATAAGTCACCCTCTTGATAGAATATTGATTAAAACTGAGAATATATTTGAAAACTTTTATTCTACTGGCCTTGATTGGGAAATGTGTGGGGCTGGAGAGATAACATGGAGATAGGGTGTTTGCCTTGCATGCAGAAGGATGTCGGTTCAAATCCGGGTGTCCTACATAATTCCCCCGAGCCTGTCAGGAGCAATTTCTGAGTGTAGAGTTAGGAGTAATCCCCGAGGCTGCTGGGTGTGACCCAGCCCCCCCCCCCCCAAAAAAAAAAAGAAAGGGAAATGTGTGACAACTGTTTTCTATCTAAATAGAAGGAATGATTTAGGGCAAAAATGATTAACAGATATGTCAGAGTTACTCCAGGGAATGGTCCAAAAAATTGTATTGTTTGCCATTTTTTTCTCTGAATTGAAGCTAACAGGTCATTCCAAGGGTAACACTATTGGGGAGACTTAGTACAGTGAATCTGTTACAACATGCCCAACTAGAGCTAGGAAACCACACCTTAACAAGACTTAGTGTTAAAAAAGGGGAGGTGATTATAATTTAAATATTGCTGATTATCACAAATGACAGGAAGAGAAAAAAAAGAGAAAAGCCTTGATTACAGGAATATTGTTAAAGAAAATAAAAGGAAGTTTTGTAACTGTTTAGATACATAATTCAAAATGGGATTGGTCTACTTTTCACATCTGCTTTGATAAGTAGATAATATTCATATATTAAATATTTGAATATAATTTGAGGTTATCTTTGTAAGTTTACTATCTGAATCATTCTTAGGAATGAAAAACTTCATTTTTCATCTTAGATTATTAAGAACTTACTCAGATCATTAAAGACTTTAAATTATGGAAGTCAGGATGAAGTTTTTAGTATATCTTCAAATAAATTAATTTACCTAAATTCTCAGGTTAAGAGTTCAGACTTTTCAGACTTTGCCACAAAAATCATAACTATTGCACTAAGGACATGCCAGAACAAAGATCAAAGGAGCTGACTTTCTTATATCCCACAAAGTAAAATATGTTTGCTTTAGGGGCCAGAGCGATAACACAGTGGGAAGGGCGTTTGCCTACATGTGACCAACCCAGGTTCAATCTCCAGCATTACACATGATCCATTGAGCCTGCCGTAGTGATTTCTGAGCACAAAGCCAGGAATAACTCCTGACCACTGCCACGTACGACTACTTCCTTGTTCCTCAGACAAAGTTTGCTTTAGAGTTTAATAAAAATGTAACCTCTGGGGCCAGAGAGATAGCATGGAGGTATGGCGTTTGCCTTGCATGCAGAAGGACGGTGGTTAGAATCCTGGCATCCACATGGTCCCCCAAGCCTGCTAGGAATGACGTCTGATTGTAGAGCAAGGAGAAACTCCTGAGCATTGCTGGGTGTGACCCAAAAACAAAGCAAAACAAAATGTAACCTCTAACACACACACAAATATATACATAAAATCTCAGGTACTTTTCAGAAAGATGCTAATCAGCATTTTTCTTTCCTTTTCTGGCATATGTCAGAGGTACAATAAAAGTTCTCAAGAACTTTTGGGGTTGGAGTAATAGTACAATAATACTATTGTACTATAAAGGTAGGGCATTTGCCTTGCACCCAAACAACTGGCTTTGATCATCAGCATCCTATATGGTCCCCAAGCACAGCCAAGAGTGTGATTCCTGAGTGCATAAAATTTTTGAGCACCACTAGATGTGGCTAAAATTTTTTTAATGAAATAAGTAAAAGTTAATAAAAAAAAGAAGTCTGGGTGAATATCAGGGTGATATTAAACTATATTTAGAAAATGAATTTTTAATATATAGATTAGTTAAAATATAAATGAATTCCTGGCCTTATCACAATCAGGTGTATTTGAGCACCCAAAGCAAAAGGTGTGAGCAAGAACCACAGACAGAAAACTAAAATTCCTGACAACAAAGGAAAAGAACAACAAATAAATGGTTAAGACAATTAATAAATACATATATTAATACAATAAACCTTTGAAAATATTAATTATATTGGTAAATTACATTTGTCAATTTAAATGAAAACTTATATCTGAAATGATTCACATAAATATAATGTACTAATAATACAAAGATTAATATTAGTCAATAAACCCTTCGTGTATAATTCTTTGAAACAAGTATCAAGAAAAACAGAAAGAAATGCTTTTACCACTTCTTCCCTTCTGGTGTCTTTGATTTCTTTCTCTCCTTTCCTTCTAACCTCTGCAGTTACACAGTTAAAGCTGAGCAACTCTCCCTCCTTTCATTTCTTTACTAACATTCTATCACAAATATCTATCTCAAATAGCTAGGGAGTAAGGCTTGTCCATCAAATAGCTAAGGGGTAAGGCTTGTCCATTCCTAAATTGGGCTTCTTGCTGCAAGCCTAGTTTTTGTTTGATGGGGGGCATAGCTGTATTTCGGGGTTATTCCTTGCTAGGTTGTTGGGTAGAGTCATTTCTGGTAGTATCAGGGGAGAAGGTAGTATAAAGGATTGAGCCCAAGTCTCCTGTATGCAAAATTTGATTTCAGTCTAAGCTATCTCTCCAGCCCCTAAAAATACTTTCTGTTTTGCATGTCTGTAATGATACAACCTGTAAATCTTCTTGATATACCAGATGTAGAACAAGGAGTTTTCTCTTACTTCTCAGGGGTGAAATGCATGTTAGACAGGTTTCAGATACTCAACCTTTATCCTGTCCCTAGCCTTTCACAGATGGAGGCCCACACAACTTGCACCTGCAGGCTCTGGCCTGTCTGTATCTGTGATTCAGTTCTCCTTTAGGCTCAAAGAAAATCAGCACCTCAGTCCCATCAATCTGAACTTAGGCTTGCTGCCCAGAGTTACTTAGACCTGAAGTATTGGGGCCTGTGAGGCACCAAAGTAACAGTATTTGCAATTTAATTTACCTGTATAACTTGGATGCAGCAGAGTACTATGGAAAGAGCAGTAACTAAGGAGCAAGGCAGATCAGAAAGGTTAAGGTTTGGATTGGAGAGTTAGTACTGCGCTGTAAACTAAAAATCCATGAGTTGAAAAATCACCCCGTGTGCCATATCTCCAACCCCAGATGAACAAGTCTAAAGCAGAATAGCTACATGAAATAATCCAGAACAGCCTACGGGTGAAACACAGGTATTCTGGCAATCTTTTACCTCATATTAAGAGCAAATTGCCTGCCAGAATGGTCCTTTTTATTGAGTACAGAGACCACCCCTTACGTGGGGGAATAAGGACAGATAGATCAGACTATTCTGAACCAGTACTGCCCAGGTTTACATGTAGACAATCTGTTTTGATGTAAAAAACAAGTTATAAACAAATAGATACAAAGGAACCAGGACTGATCTTTGTTTAGGATAAAACAAGGTGTAATCTAATACTGTGGGTAAGGTGTGGCTGATCTGTCATTGCATATGGCATTGCATATGATTCTTGAGCCTGCCAGGAGTAATTTTTGAGTGCAGAGTCAGGAGAAACCCCTGAGCATAGCTGGGAGTGACTTCAAAACAAAGCAAGACAAAACAGGAAAAAAACAAAACAAAAGAAGGGCTAAAGTTAGACTTTCTCTTCAGACCCTGAGCTATATGGCCAGGGTTAGACACTGACCCTTTCTGAGCCAGCTATTTCCTTCCTCCCTTTTTTCTTTTATCTCTCTATACTAATATTTCAGGGAGGAGTTGGGCCACATTCATCATGTCTGGGTCTACTCTTGGCTTTGTGTTTAGGAGTAACCTCTGGCAGAATTTGGGGAGGCACCTTTAGTGCTAGGGATTTGAACTGGGTGGGATCTTATCACTGCAGCTACATGCAAGTGCCTAATCTCCTGAACCATCTCTTAGGCGGCACCATATGATTCTTATTGGCAATTTGTAGATGAAGAACTGAGGCAGTAGGATACTAGGGAGCAATCCCAGAACCATGTAGCTATTCAGTCTAGAGGGATACAGCAGAGATTGGGTACACACATTCTTAGTTAAACCAACAGATTATTCTTATTCTTCTTCAAATAGAGATCATTTCTAATTTACTCAAGATAGAAATAAGTAAAGTTATTTATTTAGTTTTGATTTTGGGGTCACATCTAGCAGTGCTCAGAGCAATCTCCAGTCTAATCTCAGCGTGCTCTGCATTAAGAGATCTCTCAAAGCAGGATCAGAAGATAGTAAAACCAGGGATTGAACTTGGATTGGCCACATACAAGGTAAATACCCTACCCAATGTACAATCACTCTGTGGGCCCCTAAGTAAATTTATTGCTTGGAGTTTCTTTCTTTCTTTTATTTCCTTTTGGTTTTTAGATTACACCAGCAGTGCTCAGGGATTACTCCTGGCTCTATGCTCAGAAATCTCTCCTGGCAGGCTCAGGGGACCATCTGGGGATGCCAGGACTTGAACCACCATCTGTTCTGGATAGGCTGTGTGTGTGTGTGCAAGGGAAACACCCTACCACTGTGCTATCTCTATGGTCCCCTATTGCTTTGTGTTTCATTCATTTTATTGAATATCATTGTCGTGCAAAGCAATGACTAGGAGATTTGCACTATGGGATTTATGAATAAAAGAGAGAGAGAGAGAGAGAGAGAGAGAGGTGGTCCCTGACTTCAAAAAATAGGTAAAAAATTAGTAGGAAATCAGACTGAGAAAGAGTGAACTTCATACAAATAAAATACAAGTCCTTTAGTGCTATTACTTTAGGGCCTTTGGACCCAATGGTGGTGGTTATGATTGGGTGAACCAAGATATTTCAGTAATAAAGAAAAACTTTTATTTTTATTTATTTATTTATTTTTGCTGTTTGGTCACACCCTGTGACACTCAGAGATTACTCCTGGCTATGCGCTCAGAAGTCGCTCCTGGCTTGGGGGACCATAGGGGACACCGCGGGATTGAACCACAGTCCTTCCTAGATTAGCGCATGCAAAGCAGATGCTCTACCGCTTGTGCCATTGCTCTGGCCCCAAGAGAAAAACTTTCTTTAAAAAGTTTATCTTTGAATAGTAGAGGCCTATATAACACACAGCTCCTTCTTGAACTACTTGCTATTCTGCCACTCCATTGGAGATGGGCCATTTTTATTGGAGAGTATTGGTTGTAGCTGTGGACTCTTGTGCTTTCAGGGAAAAGGGGAATTTACTTGCCCCCATTCCAAGAAGGCTCCAGAGTTGTCAGCCCAGATCAGACACTTGGGAAGATTTGCTGGCCATCATTTTTTTTTTTTTTTTTGGAGCTTAGCTGTAGAGCTGGGCTGTTTTATAGCTGAAAGATGGCTTAGCCTACAATGTCTTAATAAAAAATGTTAAGTTTATCTTTGGGAATTGATTTCTCCAACTGCTAGCAATAACCTAGAGTAAAAATCAGCAATAAACCCTAAGTTCAGAGCTGAGAGTAGCCCGATTGCTGTAGAGTATGACCCCAAACCAAAATTAAAACAAAATAAATAGGGGTCATAGAGATAGTAAAGTGTATAAATACTTAGTTTGCTTGTGGCCTACCCTACTTTTATGTCCAGTACCTCAAACACCACCAGGAATAATCCGTATAAGCACAGAACCAAGAGTAAGCCTGGGGCCCGGGAGATAGCATGGAGGTAAGATGTTTGTCTTTCATGCAAAAGGTCATCGGTTCGAATCCTGGTGCCCCATATGGTCCCCCGTGCCTGCCAGGAGCAGTTTCTGAGCATGGAGCCGGAGTAACCCCTGAGCACTGCCGGGTGTGACCCAAAAACCATTAAAAAAAAAAAAAGAGTAAGCCCTAAGAATTACTGAATGTGACCTCAAAACAAAAACATTTAAAAAATTAAAAAAATAATTAACAAAAACTTTGTCTTTAGGTCTAGGGATATGTCTCAATTGTAGAACATCTGCCTTGAGTGTGTGTATCTGAGTTCAATCCTTACAGCCAAATATGGGCTCTAGTATTGCCAGTGTAAGATCCAGTGCTTTGTAAACAAATCACCACAACCAAGCGTGTGAAACTTAAGCCTTACAGAATGGAAAATATCAAAAATAGAAAGGGAAGGGAAAGAAGAAAAATAATGAATGAATAAGTTAAAATGTGTTTTAATGGATGAGAAAGGAGTTGAGAAGCAGGGAAGTAAAGGAAGAGCATGGGCATATGCTCACATTGAGTCATTGTTGACTCACCCCAGTGCAGAGGTTGTTCCTGGAAGAGCAAGAAATTTAGAAGTCTGGAGTTTCCATGTCTTTGGGGATCTGAGGTGTCCTAATTTGGTACAGAAGAGTAGAAAGGCAGACCTGTAAAATCTTGCATTTGAATGGTCTCTGCAAATCAATCTCTTCTAATAGCCTATCCAATTTGTTAATGTCCTCTAAAGCTGTCCAAATGAACAACACTAGCTCATGTATTCCAAGCAATAAAGATGTTCTTATCTCCTAAAGTGACTGGTCCCATAACTTTCTAAAATTATATTGTTTAGGGTCTGAGCAATAGCACAGAAGGGAGGGAGTTTGCCTTACATCTGGCTTACCCAAGTTCGATTTCTGGCATTTCATATGGTCCCTTGAGTCTGCTAGGAGTAACTTTTGAGCACAGAGCCAGGAGTAAATCTCTGAACACTGCTAGGCATAGCTCAAACCCAAACAAACAAAAAAATAAAATTATATTGCTCATTTATTTGTTTGCTATCTGCTCCTCTGACTATAATTAAAGCTCCCTATAGATAGGGTCACTATTATTTGGGGGGGGGGTCACAACCGGTGGCACTCAGGGGTAACTTCTGTCTCTGCACTCAGAAATTGCTCCTGGCAGGCATGGGGAACCATATGGGATGCCCGGAATCGAACCGGGGTCCGCCCTGTGTTGGCCGTGTGCAAGGCAAATGCCCTACCTCTGTGCTATACCTCTGGCTCCTGGGTTACTATTATTTATCCTGTATTTGCCTAGCACAGAACAGGTGTTCAGTAAATGTTTGCTGAAATGAATGAATTTTATCCAGGGTAACTGACATGTATAAAGTTCTTAGGTGATTTCCACAAGATAGTTTTAGCATACATGAAGGCAGTTATAATATCCCATAATATTTTTCTCTAGGTTAAGTATCAGTTGATCAATATCTTTATTTATTTATTTATTTATATATTTATTATTATTATTATTATTGGTTAAACCTGACTGCTCTCAGGGTTACTCCTGGCTCTGCGCCCAGAAATTGCTCCTGGCTGCTTGGGGGACCATATGGGATGCCGAGAATCGAACAGTAGTCCATCCTGGGTTGGCCGCATGCAAGGCAAACACCCTACCACTATGCTCTGACCCTGATAATCTTTATTATATAAAATGTTGGAAATCATCACTGACCTGGTTACTCTCTGATTTCAACTCTATTTGTCTATTTCTGTTCTTAGGTTATTACAATAACTGAAGGCTATACCCAATTTTGTAACATTCTTCAGGAATTTTGATTTCCTCTTATGTTCTAGGTCCACAATGGCGAACCTATGGCACGTGTGCCAGCTGTGACATGCAAAGGCCTTGCATCTGGCACGTGGAAATTTATAAAATTTATAAAGAGTTTTAAGATACTAAAATTTTGTTATTAATGTTTAATTGATGTGCTGGCACTTTGAGGAAATTCTTTGGTTTTGTGTGGCAGTTTGGGCACTCGGGCTCAAAAAGGTTAGCCATCACTGTTCTAGGTCATAGAATGTGATCTCAAATGCATCACTGGTTGATGTTCACTCACACTTCTACCTCCTATTTCCTTAAAGTATTAGCGAAGTACTCTTTTCATACTCTCTCTAGTCCTGCTTTCTTCATTGCTCTGTTTGCTCCCAGTTCTCCTGTACAGATAAATATTGAAAATTAAGCTGAATGGGGCTGGAATGGTGGCACTTGCTATGTGCTAACTTAGGAAGGATCGAAGTTCAATTCCCCGGGGTCCCATCTGGTCCCCCAAGCCAGGAGCGATTTCTGAGTGCATATCCGGAATAATACCTGAGCGTCACTGAGTGTGGCCCACCCCTCCACAAATAAAAGAAAAAAAAAAACTAAATTAAGCTGAAGGCTGTACATTTAGAAAGCTATTACAATAACTTAAATCAAAAGACAGGTATTGAATGAGGCCTTCATAAAGAAGAAACAGAGAAATATATTAGATAGAGACTTTATCAGTTAAACATGAATTTGTCTGATTTAGTGACTACCAGCATACTTTTTCAATGGGTATTTCTTTCAGACTATTTAAAAATTAGGACTTAAAGGGCTAAAATGATAGTACGGTGGGTAGGGCACTTGCTAGCCCAGGATCAATTCCCCAGCATCCCATATGATCCTCTGAGCCCTGTATAAAGTGATTCTTGAACTCAGAGCCAAAAATAACCCCTCATGTTGAAAAAACACTCCAAGACATTGAGGCTAAAGGCATCTTCAAGGAGGAAACAGCACTCTCCAAACAAGTTGAAGCGGACATAAACAGATGGGACTTGATTAAGCTGAGAAGGAAATAATGCCTAGGATACAAAAACCACCCACAAAATGGGAGAAGCTATTCACCCAATATCCATCAGATAAGGGGCTAATATCTAAAATATACAAGGTACCAACAGAACTAAACAAGAAAAAAATCTAACTCCATCAAAAAATGGGTAGAAGAAATGAACAAGTTCTCAGAGAAGAAATACAAAAGACCAACAGACACATAAAAAATGTTCCACATCACTAATCATCAAGGGAGATGCAAATGAAAACAACAATGAGGTACCATCTCACACCACAAAGACTGGCACACATCACAAAGAAAAGGAACAATCAGCACTGGCTGGATATAGAGAGAAAGGAACTCTCATTCACTTCTGGTGGGAATGCCATCTAGTCCAACCTTTATGGAAAACAATATGGAGATTCCTCAAAAAACTGGAAATTGAACTCCTATATGATCCAGCTATACCACTCCCAGGGATATACCCTAGGAAAAATGCAACACAAAAACCCCTTCCTCACACCTATATTCATTGCAGCACTATTTACAATAGCCAGACTCTGGAAACAACTAAGATGCCCTTCAACAGATGAATGGCTAAAGAAACTGTGGTACATATACACAATGGAATATTATGCAGCTATCAGGAGAGATGAAGTCATGAAATTTTCCTATACGTGAAATCTATATGTTGAGTGAAATAAGTCAGGGAAAGAGAGACTCACAGACAGAATAGCCTCACTCATTTATGGTTTTAAGAAAAATAAAAGAGGGCCCAGAGAGATAGCACAGCGGTGTCTGCCTTGCAAGCAGCTGATCCAGTACCTAAGGTGGTTGGTTCGAATCCCGGCGCCCCATATGGTCCCCCATGCCTGCCAGGAGCTATTTCTGAGCAGATAGCCAGGAGTAACTCCTGAGCGCTGCCAGGTGTGACCGAAAAACCAAAAAAAGAAAAAGAAAAGACATTATTGAAATAATTCCCAGAGATGAGGGCCAGAAAGACTAGCTCACGATATGAAGCTCACCACAAAGAGTGGTGAGTGCAGTTAGAGAAATAACTACACTGAGAACTAGCATAACAATGTTAATGAGTGAGGGAAGTAGAAAGCTTTCTCCAATAAAAGCGGGGGAGGGGAGCGGGGAGATGAGATGAGAAGATGGGGGCATTGGTGATGGGAATGTTGCACTGATGAAGGGGAGTGTTCTCTTTATGACTGAAACCCAACTACAATCATGTTTGTAATCACAGTGTTTAAATAAAAATA
>PVKC010039009.1:0-12641 GCA_004027635.1 Crocidura indochinensis
TTGTTGTTGTTGTTGTTGTTGTTGTTTTGTTTTGTATTTTTGCCAATTATCAACTGAAATTAGTTATACATATGTTTATAAATAAATTCATTTCTAGAATAAATGATTTTAATAGTCAAATTGTGAATGGACTCATTATGAATGAATTGTGCAGAAAGGATTCTAATCTTAGACAAGATGTCTTGTTTTATGCAAGATGCCAGACTTCCTTAGAACAATTATGTCTGGAGTAAAATGTGTCATCAGCCAGTAATGACTGGTCTTTTTTTTTTTTTGGTTTTTGGGCCACACTCGGTGATGCTCAGGGGTTACTCCTGGCTATTTGCTCAGAAGTCGCTCCTGGCAGGCACAGGGGACCATATGGGGAACTGGGGGATTGAACCACGGTCCGTCCTAGGTTAGCGCAGGCAAGGCAGGCACCTTACCTGCAGCGCCAACACCCGGCCCCTATAATGACTGGTCTTAATAAGAATGTATGAGGAGTTAATAATTACAGGCATCAAGATTTGAAAACTCATATAGGTGCTCAGTAGCAAGCCACATCTATTTTCTACAGCAGTTATTTTCTTCAAACTCCTCTTAAACTTGGAGTTCTAGTAGCCACATTTCTAAGCTTTAAGGCAACACATACAGGTTGAGGTGGGAGTTTTGTCCTGGGTCAAAGTTTAAGAGATATTCTGTGAGATATGTTATACACAGAAAGTTATTGGAATTTCTGGGTCATTTTTCCCCATGGGAAAGAATTAGAATATTTAAAGTCAGAAAGTCACTGATAATCAAGTTTTTATGGACATGATACTTAGAACTGATAGTTCACAAATGCCCCATTTTGAGAAGTAGAGTTCAATAATAAAGGCAGAAGTCACATGTAGTTTTGTTAATGTCAATATTAATAGACCAATGTTCTTTCTAGTAAGTTAAAGCAAGAAAAAGAAGGTAAAGGGCTGGTCATGCAACTCAATGGTAGACCACTTGCCTTGCATGTGTGAGACTCTCAGCTCAATCCCAGGTACTGGGGAAAAAACTAAACACTATTTTTTGGTGGCTCTCTCACAGTGACTTTGAAAATAATCTCTGAATCCTGTAAAAGCATCACTTTCCTTTTAGATTTTTTTTCAGTGCTATATCTTAATGGTGCAGGGGGACCTTGTAATAACAGGGATTGAACTCAGAGCCTCAGACATGTGAGGCATGTGTTATATATATTGCTGAGCGATCTCCCTGGTCCCTGATTTGTTATCATTAAAAATAAAATAAATCTGGGTTGTGACAGCCGTGATTGAGAACTTTTCTTGGGACCATGAAGAAAGACTGTGGAATTAGACCATTTAGTAATCCTGGGGCCAAAGATCTTTTTCTATTTCCCCCAATTTTTGCAAAAAAAAAATGCTACACCCTTTTTGATCTTTCAGATAGAGGCTACATCTTTTTCATAGAACCTTGGGACAAGGATTACTTTGTTTTACCTTATATTTCTACATTTTTTTAAAATAAAATTAAGAAGTGGAAAAATAAAGAAAGGATGGAGCCAGGGCCCAAGTGGTCTCAGAGCCATTAGTGGAGAGATATAAAATGACAGAACTAAATATCCAAGCCAAAGTCAACGACAATATAGAATTAAGAGACCCAAACTATAACAATCTAAACTTAAAATGGGCCTATCATACTGGTAGGCCAGAGAATAAAGGATGGCGGCATTGATATGAACTCTGGGAACATTGGTGGACACATTGTATGTCTGAAATTCAACCATGAAGAACTTTGTAAATCACAATGTTTCAATAAAATAAAATAAATAAGTCTGGGTAGAAGGCAGGAATTATGAAAAGGTTAATTGTGTCTGCAAGCCACTAAGATTGAAGAGTACAGAACATTTCATACAAATAGTTACTGTCATTCTTAGTTCATTTGGTACAAAGTTTAAACATTTTGATTTTAAATAGCATGTGCATCTATCAAATTCAGTTGGAATAAAGACCAAAAGGAATATTATATTTTATTATAATTTATTTTTATGGATATTATATCTTAGCACACATGGAAGAAAGCTATAGTGTTTGCAATACAAGATTTAGCTTCCCAGTAACCAACAGCAAAGAGGCAAATATAATGAATTATATAACTTCTCTTTCTAGTAGGAGCAAACGGGCAATTTTCAGAAGAGATTAACCTTTTTTGACACTGAGCTCTGAAAATAATTTGTCATAGAGTTTTTTTGAATAAAGGACCTTGAACAATTTAATGGTTGATTTTTTTTTCCAGTCAGGAGAATTTTACATATGTATGAGAGAGAGCTATTAGAGAAAGGCTTTCATGCATATTGGAGAGACAGAAATCTTTAACTCTCTCTTACACACACACCCCAGGCAAATGCCCACATCTTGTCCATGCACAAATGCCTTCAAAGGATTTGTGACCCAGATGAGGCAGAGGAGACCAAAGGTACGGATGTCATTACTCACTGTGTTTCAGTCAGGTGATAAGAGGTGGACTGCCTTTGAAGCTGCCATAACCATTCATCCTGCCTCAGAAACTGCCATGTTGAAAGAAGGGGTTGTAGTAAATGTTTTGTGTGGCTGTCAGTTCTGCCATTCTTTCTCCTTTCAAGAACTAAGGGGTGGAGGTGGGAAAGCTGAAAGGGGGAAAGAATGGGGCCAAGGTGTTTTTTTATATTCTCTTCCACACAACTAATTTTGTGACTACAGTCCTTCTTGACCTGAAGGAAGGTTTTTACAATCTTTCCTCAGAATCTATAGTGATTGTAAGGGAATAGTAACAGCCAAACATGCTGACAGATAGAAGGAGAATAATTAGTTTACTGGGTTCTCAATGATGCAAAATGTGATGCCTTCATAGAGAATGGTTAGAAGAATAGCATAGAGGAATGTGTTTCCCAGAATGCTCACTGCATTATTTGATTGCTTATTAAAGATATAACAAAACCAAACCTCAAAAGGCCACTAAGTGGTGCTTTGATGGATTAACATTGGGCAGGATCTTACATTCTAAGATTTCAAAGTTCCTTTGAAGTTAGCATAGTAGGAAATTATTTCCCAGTTCCTACCACTCGCTGTAAGCTTTAGATATTTCTTAATAGGTTTATGATGGGGGAAAAGTCGACTCATCCTTCAGGATTTAAAAGGGAGAAGAAAAAAAACTTGTGACAAACACAAAAGTAATAATATGCCATAACTAATAAATTAAAGAACATGGAAGTCAACTAGGCATTTGCCAATGTTGATCTCTTCTAAGGAGTTCATTCCCTGATGATGTTCCTCACAGTTTTGTTCCCTTCATGTGTTCTACATCTTAGGGCTTTTGGTATTAGGATCATTTTCTTAAAATATTAAAAGGCAACTTATCATAAAGTAACTGTATCATCCTTGATCTTAATATTACTTTAGTGACCATCAGTCAAATAGACATGAAGGTCTTCATGCGAGGAATTAAACTGCTTCCTCTTAAGTGGATTCAAAATAAGATCTTGAAGGACACCAAAATGGGGGATCTATTTTGTACTCAAGTTCCTCAGCTATTAGACTACAGGCTCTTCAATGTGCTGGAAATTTTATGTTTTCCAGGCAAGACTGTGGATCACATACTGAGTTCTCAGAGAAGGCTTTTTCATAACATCAGTTCTTAGAAATGCTAAAACGAGTCACACAAATGCACAAATAAATAAACAATAACACATCGCACTCATTAAAGAGTATGCATTGGAATACGCTGCTATTTTAAGGTAACTGTCACATTTGGATGTGACTCTAATGACTTTCCTGTTATCACATCTGTGTGTATTTATAAACCTCTGCTAGCACAGAAACATGCGTCACAACTGATCCCTTGAAATTGGTTGAGGTTATGGTGTGGGGGATGTACATGGAATTTAACTACAACTTGAAGCTTCTTAAAAGGTCAGTAGGGTGGAGAATAGTAATTGTTCCAGCTGAACAGCTCTCCACAATACATTTTTGATGCAAGGACTAATTATTGTGATTATTTTCATCAGCCAAGTCTCCTTTCAAGTTAAACGTATTCATTTTCTCTTTTCCTCCCTGAAAAGTATCTTAAGTCTTGGAGGAATTCCATATGTCTCTACCTATACTTAGGAAACATGCTCTCATGGAGGCTCACAAATGGTGAGCTACCTTTCTGCCTACTGTGCTTCTCTCTGTGATGCAATAATTCTCCATCTGTCAGTTCTAAAAAGCTCCATGGCGTGGCTTGAAAGTTGTACCTGAGTTGATGATACACTTCTCTGAACTTTTATAAATTTTTTTAAAACTTTATTTATTAATTGATTGATTGGTTTTTGGGCCACACCCAGCAGTGCTCAGGGGTTACTCCTGGCTCTGCATTCAGAAATTGCCCCTTGCAGGCTGGGGGACCATATGGGATGCCGGGAATCTAACCAGCTCCTCTTGGGTTGGCTACATGCAAGGCAAATGCCCTACCACTCCTCTGAACTTTAAGGACCCCTGTCCAATAGCTGTTCACACAGACTGGAGCCAATAAGCAAAGATGAATGAAAGGAGCTGAGCAAACATTTCAATAGAAGAAAGTAGTAGATATGGAATTTGTATTTTTTTAATTCCTGAAAAGTTATTGTCTAGAGTCTTGCTGTTTTATTATAAATGTAACCCTTTTCCTGAACATGTATTCCAAAAAAGTTGCAAAAAATAAATAATAAGGGGGTTTGGAACTGAAGCTCATAGTTAGATAGAAAATAGAACACTTAGCAGATGAATTAGATAGAAAATGACATAACATCAGCATCACCAAAATTACCATCCTTGCTTTTTCATTTTTTTAAACTATCATTTATTTCTTTTATTTTATTAGTGGCACCTTGGTTTACAATACTGTAAAATAAAAATCCACGAATTGTGAGATCACCCACACGCCATATTTCTAACCCCTTAGGTGGATGGGTCTGAAGAAATGGGTTAGTGATAAAGAAATAATCAAACAAGCCAGTCACGAAGGATAATTATAGTGTCCCCGAGTGGGTTTTGGCCTCATACTCTCTGCCTTAGCCCACAAGCCAGAACCCCTCTTTCTTTATTCAAACCAATTCCCAATACCAGTATGGGGAAAGTTGAGAGAGACTCAAGTACTATTTAGTGGGTTTTTACATATCAAAGGAAGAGATTTTGGGAAGAAGGAAGTGGGGGAATACCTTTGTTTGGGGTTGGTAGATGGGTATCATCTTACACAATACTATACGTGCTAAGATTTTAGGCATGCAACATTCTTTGAATACCATATTCTCTCTCTCTCTCTCTCTCTCTTTTTTTTTTTTTTGGTTTTTGGGTCACACCCAGCAGTGCTCAGGGGCCACTCCTGGCTCCACGCTCAGAAATTGCTCCTGGCAGGCACGGGGGACCATATGGGTCACCGGGATTCGAACCGATGACCTTTTGCATGAAAGGCAAACGCCTTACCTCCATGCTATCTCCCGGGCCCCGAATACCATATTCTCTAACACAATGTCTTCTTCCCGACACATTTTCTGTTCTTCCTTTTCAACAAATTTTCTCATGTATGTTTTTTGTTAGCTCTTTGTGAATTCATGGTTCCACTGTCAGTTATGTGCTCAGACTACCATGTGACCAATTTGTTTTCTAATGTCTTTATACAAAATCTTTGCGGGTGAGCATGCACAGAAATTAACTTTTGCTTCCTTTTGCTCGTTCCATTTTAAGTAAATCTAAGCACATTGCAGTTGATTTTGGTAAATAATATTCAAAATCAGAACCCAGAATTTTGTAACATTTGAACAAGATAGAAAAAAAATCACTAACAGAAGGGCTGGAGCAGTGGCATAAGCAGTAGGATGTTTGCCTTGTACATGCTAACCTAGGATGGACTGTGGTTTGATCTGTTGGCATCCCATATGGTTCCCCAAACCAGGAGCGATTTCTGAGCACATAGTCAGGAGCATCACCAGGTGTGGCCCCAAAATAAAAAAAAATCACTAACATAAAACATAGATGTTAAATGATGTGTTCATTTGATTAAAAACATGTGAATCTAGAAGGAGAACTTGTGAGTTCAGAAATTTGGTTTAAAATGGCACTGGACTATGATACTATCTCAGGGAAGACTGTAAATGTCAGTGTATTTTATACTGTCTTCACTCATAATGGCTCCCCTTACACTCAAATTATGGCTATTAGTACTCAACAAATTGTAGTTCTTAAAGGTCTTTCATCTTATCTAGAGGTATAACAAGGATCCTCCATTACCAGAATTCCTTTCAGGAATTTTGGATACAATCCAAAAGTAGACTTTTCATTTTTGCCTGTCTAACATGTCTTAATGGAATAGTTATTACAATAATGACTCGCATTTATTGTAGGTTCCTTAAAGATGCCTTTACTGCATATTTCGCATGTCATTATTCTATGTCATAATGCAGCTTCATAAATTTAAACACGAAACCACTTCTTGTTAGGAGCATAAGTACAAAATATATCTACCAAATGGGAAAACCTTTTTAAATGGCACCTTCAGAATAATCTGCTTTTCTACATCTCTCTAGTACTGCATTTCATAACTCAATTCATTCATTTTCATTTCAGCAGTAATTGGCTTTTCATAAAACCTTAAGTTTCAGAGATATATGTGTTAGAATTGCATTCACCTACCAGCAGCAGAAAACTTGACAAACAGCAGCTTAAATGATTAAGAAATTTATTGCATTCTGATAACCTTGACATCCTTCTTAGTAAATGGCCTTTATCTTCATTTTCATAACATGGCAACTATATTTTGGCTTCCCATTTGCATTCTAGGACTAAAGAGAAGGAATAGGTGAGGGATAACAGACAAGAGGTCTCTTGGTAAGTCAGCTGTGTCTGTTTTTCTTTCATAATTCATATTCTTCTGTAATAACATCTACCTTTATATAGACAATTAAAAATTCTTTAGATTATTTACTAGGTTGTGCACATCATAATAATCTAATATCATTATAGTCATTGAATTCCAGGATAGTCTCATCTTTCCAAAAAAGAAACCAGTTTCCAATTAGCAGGCAGTATCATTCAGTATCTATTTTCTGTCTCTATATTTATTCTGGACTTTTCATTAAAATGGACCTTTACAATAGATGGTCTTTTATGACCGGCTATTTTTATGTAGCTTAAAAGATTTCAAGGTTCATCCATTGAATGAAAAATAAGTACTTCATGCCTTTTATGACTGAATAATATTCTACTGTATGGCTTTAATGCATTGATATAAGAACATTTGAGTTGTTTCTAATTTAGACTCTCCTGATAGTGATTTTAATGCATTCTATTTATATAATTTTTATGTGGACATATATTTTAAGTTCTCTTGATTATATCTAGGAGTGGAATTGCTAAGTCAAACGGCAACCCTGTTTTAGCTTTTTGAAGTTCTGTCACCTTTTTTCATTTTTTCCCTAATAATATCTTTATTTAAGCACCATGCCCAAATACTTTTTCAAAGTGATGTGTCATTTACAATCCTACCATCAGTGTAGGAGGGTTCTGATGTTTGTCTCATTTAAGGCATTCTGAAAAGCTCCCACCACCTTTCCCCAATCCAGACCTCTAATATTGAATTGACCCATATTGGGTCATTTAGCCACTCTAGTCTTCAGTTGAGTCTGGGAAAATCTTACATTTATCTTTTACTGTAGAGAAGAAAAAGGAGAGTCCATTTTTGCAAAAGAAGTGATCCTGGTTAACCTTCCTAAGAGAAAATTCCTTCTTCCAAGCTTCTGACAGTGGTAGGGTTTGAATACTTCCAGGCATGACTCTGAGCTTTGAAGGGAATTTCTTCTCTGCGTTTGAACGACTCTTATTGTTAGTTTGCCCTGTGTGTTGAGTTACATTTCTGCTATTTTCCCTCCAGAATAGAAAACAAAGGGATGCTGGGAATGAAAATGAAATCGAATCATTAATAATGTAAATTTGATGTTTTTACTTTTATTGCCTCGCTCACAGGAGGATTCAGTAATTGTTTATCTTCTTCCCTCCTCATACCCTCCCCAACTCCTATCTTTCCCTTCTTGCTTCCATCATGGGACAGTAAAAAAGGTATAAGTTGTTGTTCTCTTAAATTATGCATTTCTGGGCCATCAGGGAGGGTGCTATCTAATTGACTTTAGCCCACACCTGCCACAGCTTGGGTGTACATGAACCTAACTGATGACAGAAAAAACTCTTCACAGACCTCACCATCGGGTTATAGGCATGCTGAGTGCTTAATGAGTTGCTGAATAATATAACACTTTTTGAGTTCTTTGGCTGCCTCATGATTAAATACTATAAATATTTATGATTTATTACTGATATTTTGGATAGGGTAGGGTTTTGGAAAGCTCATGGATCACAGTGATTCTAAAGAAAAATAAGAAAATAAAACTATATAAAGCCGCTCCTCTACAATGCTGCTCCAATGACTTACGTTATTTTTCAGAAACCAATGAAGGTAAAACCATTCAGCAGTATAGAAAAGAAATGATTACAGTTCATTTTATAAACTATCATAGGGTTCACCTACAAACATATTTGTGAAAAATGGGAGTTAAAATGATCACTTTCTACTTTGAGTGCACTGATCTTTGAAGATTTTTATTTAGGCTACAAGATCAAAGAGCTCAGCATTGTGTTTACTGAAAGTACCTTTCTTTATGCATCAACCAGGGACCAGCTATGAAACCAAGACCTGAAAATATTTCTACAACCAACTCCACTTCCATCAAACATCACACAATTTTTGCTCACCATTTCCTTGGTTTTCTGACTTAGAAAATTAGTACCCGAGAAATAAATATGAGCACAAGTAACATGGCTGTATGGCCTAGGCATTCTAATAATGAATTTGATGACTAGGCTGATTTCTAACTCCTTCAAACTGCAAGACCCGGAACAAGTTATCTGATCTCCCTGAACTTGAGTGTTTTCATGAAGTTATTGTGATAATTGAATGAATTAATATACACATGCACTTACCAATAACAAGTTCTCAGTTAAATATGAGGTATTTTTTTGTTTGTTTTTAGTCCACACCCAGTGGTGTTCAGGAGCTACTCCTGGCTCTGTGCTCAGAAATAGATCCCGGCAGGCTTGTTGAAGGGACCATTTGGGAAGCCCGATGATCAAAACCAGGTCTGTCCCAGGTTGGCATCATGTAAGGCAAACGCCCTAGGGCTGTGCTATTGCTCTGGCCCTAAATATGAGGCATTATTATCTTGTCTTAGGGAGTACTCTCTCCAGAAGTGCTCAGGCCCTGGAGATGGATGACTCAGTGTAGATGCATAACATATTAATGGTCAATTTGGGAGGGCTGGTGGCCTGCAATGTTACACGCTGCAATGCTTGAGGAGTCATTTGAGGCTGGAGATTGAGCTTGTGGAGTGGGGGTTCTCTCATATGCCTCAAGTTATTATATTTCTTTAAAGTATCCCTCTGATTTCTATTATCATTTTTAAGAGAAATCACTAAACAATTTAAATGGAATAAAAGGAGTTGCTGAAGTGTCACAGAAACCAGAATCTTTAACTACAGAAATTGGACACCAACAACAGCTAATGTGTGAAAAAAATTTCACCATGACCACAGAGAATGACTCAGGGGTTGGACAACCTAGTATTCCTGGAACCTAGTGTTAGTCTTATGCCAGAAATCTTCAGGGATAAGGTCTCTTTCTATTTAAGCCAAGGCTTTTTTTCCCCTCCATTTTATCCATATTTTGCTGGGCCTATGCAAACAACAACAATCACCACTCTCACACTGTTATTACTGTAATTTTTTGGGGTTTTTTTTTTTTGGGCCACACCCGGTGACGCTCAGGGGTTACTCCTGGCTATTCGCTCAGAAGTCGCTCCTGGCAGGCACGGGGGACCATATGGGGGACCGGGGGATCGAACTGCGGTTCGTCCTAGGTTAACGCAGGCACCTTATCTCCAGCACCACCGCCCGGCCCCCTATTACTGTAATTTTTAAACTCTTATCTTTTTTTTTTTTTAAGAATAACTTACTAAACTTTCTGCTGGTGCTTCAATGAATTCATTGTGAGTCAATAATTTTCAAAAATATTTCCTTTCTCTTCCATCTCTTTAGTTTTTCTTTCAATTTTCTATTTTTTTAAAAAAAGGTTGCTTTATGTCTTCCTAAAAATGTATTGTTATCAGTTATGCCGACTATGTAATGCATTTTCTTTAAATAAATTAATTATAAAAAAAAAAGGAGTTGCTGAAGTGACCCAGGGGATAGATTAGTGACAAAAAGCATGAGCTGAGAGTTGTTGCTGTTTTATTTTGTTTAGTTTTGTTTGTTTTGGGGCCACACCTGGTGATGCTCAGGGGTTATTCCTGGCTATGCGCTCAGAAATAGCCCCTGGCTTGGGGGACCTTATGGGACTCCGGGGGAGCGAACTGTGGTTCATCCTAGGTTAGCTCATGCAAGGAAAATGCCCTACTGCCTGTGCCATGGCTCCAGTTCTAAGCTGAGAGTTTTGATTCCCAGAACCATCCACATATACAAGCAAGGCCTGAGACTCAGATACCTGGGACCAGAGATCACCAGTAAGGACCACAATCAAGCATTTGTGTGGGAATTTGTGTGGCCCCTCATTTCTACTTTTTATATCTTTAAGGATTTCTATGTATTTTATCATGTCATCCATAAATAATTACAGTTTTAATTTAATTTTTCCTTTCCAGTTTGATTGCCTTTTTTTTTTTTACCATAACAAAGTGCTATGGTGAGACCATTTGACCTAAAGCATTGCAAGAGTCAATGCAGTTGCCACCAATATCCAATTGTATTTTCCACAGATCTAAAATTAAAAATAGTAAAATGTGTATGGAGCTTCAAAAGATTTCAAATAGCTAAAGAAATCCTGAGAAGGAAAAAAATTAAAATACAGGCATTCATGTCTCAGAATTTAATCAATATTACAAAGTTATACTTATCAAAACAGTATGACAGTGGAATAAAAATAGGCACATAGGTTAATGAAACAGAATCAGGAGCCCAGAAACAAACTTACACATATATAGATAAGTAATTTTGGTTTTTGGGTCACACCCAGCAGTGCTCAGGGGTTACTCCTGGCTCCATGCTCAGAAATTACTCCTGGCAGGCACAGGGGACCATATGGGGCACCGGGATTCGAACCGATGACCTTTTGCATGAAAGGCAAATGCCTTACCTCCATGCTATCTCCTGGGCCCCTAGATAAGTAATTTTGGGAAAAGGAACTAAGAGCATAAAAAGGATCAGGAAAAGTCGCTTTAATATATAGTGCTGGCAAGATAAATGATCTGTTCCACAACTAATCTTGAAAAGAACATGATGCTGCTAAGTCTTCTTAGGTAGACAAGTCTTCACTGACAACTCCGGGGTCTTCCCAGAATGTGGTGGGGGGGCAGAATCTCCTTTTGCCTGAAGGCACAGAGCCTACAGTCACATCTGACACCCTCTAACAGAAATAAACCAGGTGCACAATTGATCTTAATAAAGCTGCCAAGCCACCAGCTCCATAACTCCTTGACTATGGGACACCTCCAAATTTCATAGCACCATCACCTCAGTAGTAGCCAGAAAATATTATGGGAAAGTTGCATAAAACACCACTGAGCCCAATGAGTGAAAATGTTGAATTAAATATGAATTATAAAGTCCTGGATGGTGGCGGATGATGGTGAGATGGATGGATGGATGGATGGATGGATGGATGGATGGATGGATGGAGGGGACTTCCTCTGCCGGCCTGGGCCACGCACCTGCAACCCCTTTATGCCAGCAAGTCTCAGGGTGGTGGCGAGGAAAAAAATCTACAGACAATCAGGTTTCAGGAGACATCAACTTTATTAAGGCCCTAGACACCATGTGTGGTTCCTAAGGTTTTAACCTTTTAGAAAACAATAACACAGAAGATCCAATTAGCATCAACCAATCTAGGACTTAATAACCTCATTGTGTGATATAAAAATTACCACACATTCATTTTTATTGCTTTAACTTTTTAATATTTTCATTTGCCTTTGTGTTGTAACAAAAAATAAGAAGCAAAATTTTTTGTGCTCATTAAAAGTGGGAAACTGGGGTCGTTTGTGGAGAGGTGACACTGGTAATTGGTATTAATATTGGAATATTGAATACCTGAACAACTTGAATCATGATTTTTAAATTAATTTATTTAACTTTATTTATTGTTATTTTAACAATTTAAAATTGTTCATAATTAAGTTTCAGTTAAGTAATGTATACCTCCTTTTTTACCAGTTCACATTTCCCATCACTAATATTCCCAGTTTTCTTCATCCCTTCCCACTGCCTGCCTCTGGGCAGCTATTTCACTTCTCACTTTCCCCACCCTTTTTACACTGTGGTTTGCACTATTGTTAATAAAGGGGTAGCATGAATATTACTTTGTCTCCTTTCAGAACCCACTTCTTGTCCAGAGTCATCAGTTCCAACTATCATTGGCACAGTGGACCATGCTCTACCCTAAATGCAATCCTGTCTCTTTGATGAGCTTCCTACCATGAACTGGTCCTCCTAGCCCTCATCTCTTTTGTCTCTGGATATTATTGCCATATTATCTTTTATTTTTATTAAATACCACAAATGAATAAGATTATTTTATGTTTATCC
>PVKC010039010.1:0-12621 GCA_004027635.1 Crocidura indochinensis
TAAAATTTGAAAGGAGAAAACCAATCCAAGCCAAAAGTTTTCAATGTGTTTTATTCTTAACATCTTCAAGAAGTTAAGAAATGTCCTTATCGGCTGAGTTCCTGCTGTAATCGATGAAAAGGTATAATTCATTATTCATTTTCCTTTCCAGTCACAATCACAAACAAGCTCTGATTTTTCAGATGCATCATAAACTTGTAAAATAAGTCGAAGATGGTTGATGATATCCTTCTGTGATGTTTTCACATTAAATCCCAGCATCTTCATAATTGTTTCTTCAAAGTTGGCGAGCTATGAAGAACCACCCCCAAAATTAAGGCATATTAGTTTTGGTCACCTATTATTGCAATGAATAAAATTAGCTTTATAAATGTGGTCTTGTTTTTTTGGGGGCCACACCTGGCAGAGCTCAGGGGTTACTCCTGCCTCGTCAATCAGGAATCACTCCTAATAGACTGAGAGTGCCATATGGAATGCTGGAGATAGAACCTGGGGCAGCCACCCTCCCTGATAAACTATCACTCTGGCCCAGATATGTGGTCTTATTTAATACTTATTTAGGAAATGTAATTCTATTTTCAAAATAGAAAGTTAGAAAAATGATCTATTACAAGATTTTTATTTGAAAATGGGGTGTTTGAATCACCTGGCAGTTCTCAGGGCTTACTGCAGGCTCTGTGCTTAGGGGTAACTCTAGGAAGTGCTCAGGATACTATATATGGTGTCAGGAACTGGACCAGCATTATATACAAGCAAAGTAAGTACCTTAGCCCCTGTTCTATTACTCCAGGCCCCAAAACTTTTTATTTTAAATTTTCTGTTGAAGAATTTTTGTTTTATGAGGTACCGTCTCACACCACAGAGACCGGCATACATCATAAAGAACAAGAACAATCAGTGCTGACAGGGTTGTGAAGAGAAAGGACATCTCATTCACTGCTGGTGTGAATGCTGTCTAGTCCAGTCTTTATGGAAAACAATCTGGAGATTCCACAAAAAAACTGGATATATAATCAATGAAAAGGTATAATTCATTATTCATTTTCCTTTCCACTCACAATAACAAACAAGCTTTGATTTTTCAGATGTTTCATAAACTTGTAAAATAAGTTGTAAATGGTTGATGATATCCTTGTGTGATGTTTTCACATACTGAGCTCCCAGATGATCCAATTATACCACTCCTAGGGATATACCCTAGGAACACAAAAACACAAAACAAAAATGCCTTCTGTGTATCTATATTCATTTCAGTGCTATTTACAATAGCCAGAATCTGGAAACCACCTGGATGCCCAACAACAGATGAGTGGCTAAAGAAACTGTGGTATATCTACACAGTGGAATACTATACAGCTGTCAGTAAAATGAAGTCATGAAATTTTCCTATACATGGATGGACATGGAGATGATTATGCTGAGTGAAATAAGTCAGAGGGAGAGAGATAGACACAGCATAGTCTCACTAATCTATGGGATTTAAGAAAAATAAACATTCTTGTAATAATACCCAGAGACAATAGAGATGAGGGCTGGAAGGACCGGCCACAATATGAAACTCACCACAGAGTGGTGAGTGCAGTTAGAGAAATAAGTACACTAACAACTATCATGACAATGGTAGTGAGTGAGAGAAGTAGAATACCTGTATGGAAGACAGGCAGGGGGTGGGGAAGGGGGAGATAGGGCATTGGGAAGGTTGCACCAGTGAAAGGGGTGGTGTTTATTTTAGTGTGATCACTTCCTTTTTTTTTAAATAATATCTTTATTTAAACACCATGATTACAGCATGTTTGTAGTTGGGTTTCAAGATATTAAAAAAAGAACAGAATGGAGCAGGAGTGATAATGCAGGACAAACCTGGTTCGACCCTGGCGTCCAATATGGTCGGTCCCTGGAGCCAGGAGAAATTTCTGAGCACATAGCCAGGAGTAACCCCTGAGCATCGCCAGGTGTGCCCCCCCCCCCCAAAAAAAAGAACAGGACCTTGGTCTGCCACACGCAAGGCAAATGCCCTATTGCTGTGCTATCACTCTGTCCCTCTTTTCTAAATAACTTTGCTCTCACTTATCTGGAAACAAATGTATTGTGGTTATCTATGTCAACTATGTGTTTTCTTTAAATAAAGTAAAATAATAGAATCTCTTGTTACTAACCTTGCACCCTTATATGGTCCCACAAATTCTGCTAGGAGTGATCAAGATATATTGTATTTATGATACAATATAAGATACTATCATATATACATGATACTATCATATATATTATATATGTCTAATATATTATGCTTCTTAATCTTTAAAGATTGGGTCAAAGCTCATGCTTTTCATAGAGGAAGCCTGGGTTTTATCCATGGTATAGCAGGCTCTTCTGAACACTGCCAGGAATAAACCCTGAGCACCAAACTGGGGATAGATCCTGAGTACTACCAGGTTTGGGGGAAAAAAGGCTACATATAGTAACAACAACAACAACAACAACAACACCAGAATAACCTTTTTTTGCCCTGATATAGCTTCAGGTGTGCTCTTATTTGGACCGATCTCTGGAGAGCTGGCTTTTGACACCTGTTGAGTCTTCTCTTTGACAGTTCTTGCTTCCTGCTCGGCAAAATCTGTTTTTTGCCCTGATATAGTTTCAGGTGTGCTCTTATTTGGACAGATCTCAGGAGAGCTGACTTTTAACACCTGTTGAGTCTTCTCTTTGGCTGTTCTTGCTTCCTGCTTGGCAAAATCGGATGCAGTTCTCAGGTTGTCAGTTTTCGTAAGGGTCTTTCCTCTCACTGTTTCAGCTTTTGTTATAGATTGCCTGAGCTTTTTAATTGTTTTTTCCTGTGAGGAGAAAGTTGAAGGGAAATGACGTCACAGTGATTAGACCTCTTATAAACAGCTCAAACAGGTTAATGAATAGTTAACACATAATTATTCTCCTCTTCTCACTTTTTTTTGAGGGGGAGAGAGATACATACATAGAAAAAAGAGAAAATCCCAAAGTTTGTGGTCAGAGAGATAGAACAGGAGATATGGCGCTCACCTTGCCTATGGCTGGCCTGGTTTTAAATCCCTAGAATCAAACATTGTCCCCCTAGCCATCAGATATCACTCCTGAGCAGAGCCAGGAATAGATGGTGCACAAGTGTAGACCAAAAACAAATAAAACAAAGTTCCAAAACTTGTTCAGAGAACATTTCTCCATATTTATACTCATCAATTTCCAAAATGTAGTGACCACTTTTATAAATAGTGCACTGAGAATTTCAAGAGTTTTGTTTTAAATAATTTATTTCTTCAGAAGTTGTATAGTTGGTGCTACTCAAAAGTAGAAATAAAGGGGCCCGGGAGATAGCATGGAGGTAAGGCGTTTGCCTTTCATGCAAAAGGTCGTCTGTTCGAATCCCGGTGCCCCATATGGTCCCCCGTGCCTGCCAGGAGCAGTTTCTGAGCATGGAGCCAGGAGTAACCCCTGAGCACTGCCGGGTGTGACCCAAAAACCAAAAAAAAAAAAAAAAAAGTAGTAATAAAAAATAACTACTTCTGCAGTGAAAAGAATTGTTTTTTTCTGTTTTTTAATTATCTTTACCTAAATTTGTCCCAGATGCAAACAATAATTTTATAGCATTAATATAAGCATTAACAATGAATTAATGAATATCTGAATAACTCAGGCAACTTGCTAGCTTTGCAGGTTTTATATCTTCTCATATTGAAATTTTCTTTACTTATTTGATTTTCCCCACCTTTCCCAAATTTGAGGAATCAAAACAAATAGTTGGAGAAGTATTTTCCCTTCTAGTTTTTAAATAAAATTTTATTGTAATTTATATACTTGATTATATATTATATAATTATATTTTTATTTCTTATTTATTTATTTTTAAATTAAATCTTCATTTAAGCACTATGATTACAAACATATTTGTAGTTGGGTTTCAGTCATAGAAAGAACCTCCCTTCACCAGTGCAAAATTCCTGCCACCAATGTCCCCCCCATCTTCCTCCTCCCCTACTCCCTGCCTTTATTCAAGACAGGTATTCTAGAAGTATTGTTAATTAACTGAGTCACCAAAATTAATAAGGAGTCAAGAGATGGATCAAAGGACTTGAGCACATGATTTACATGTTGTAGGCCCAAGTTTGGATCCTGGAACAGCAAGGTCCATCCAATACCATCAGGAATTACCCTGAGCACCAGCCTGGGAATAGCTCATGAGCATTGCCTTATGTGGCCCAAAAACAAACAAGAAAATTTATGGGCCAGAGCAATAGCACAGTTGGTAAGGCACTTGTCTTGCACATGGCTGATCCTGGTTTGATCCCTGGCACTCCATATGGTCCCCCAAGCCCCACCAGGAGCGATCCCTGAGTACAGAACCAGGAGTAAGCCCTGAGTTCTTCTGGGTATAGTCCCAAAACAAAACAAACACAAGAAAAAAGAAAAATGTATGCTAGAAGATCAGAGAGATAGTACAGGGATTAATGACCTTGACTCGAAAGCAGCTGACCCTATTTCAATCCTCAGTACTCATAGGGTCCCGTAAGCAGCCTCAGATGTGACCCCTGAGCACAGGGCAAAAGTAAACACTGAATACAACTAGATATGGCCCTAACATCTGTCTCCAGCTATGTATTTTTGGGGGTCACACTCGGTGGTGCTCAGGGGGTTACTCCTGGCTTTTGAGCTCAGAAATCGCCCCTGGCTGGCTCGGGAGACCATATGGGATGGTGGCACTCAAACAACCGTCCATCCTGGGCCAGCTGCATGCAAGGCAAATGCCTTGCCACTGTGCTATCTCTCCAGCTCCTCCAACTATGTTTTAAATATTACAACTGAAGCTAGATATAATAAAATTCTAAAGAAGGGCCAAAAAATGACAATTGCATCTATTACACTAGTTTAAAAAAATACTTCAGCAAAAGCAAAGGTTCTAGAATCCTTATATATTGAATACCAAAGCTACCTTTGAGAATTAGAAAGGACAATACATAGGCATTATTCTGATAAACTGTTTAAGATAATTGGGAGGTTTGCAGGCATCTAATTTACTCTTTGATATGATTTAATATGATAAATGTGTTTTAAATGTATTACCAGTATATCATTTTAATGTTATTTTTCATGTTCAATTAGTAACATACAGTTCAAACAGTAGATCAACACAATAGTTTTCTTAAAGCCTTGCTTCATTTACTTACTTTAAGAATATTTACCCTTGTCAGTTGTGTTTTCATATTTTTATTTGACAATTTCAAATCACTGAGCTGTTTCTGAAGTTTCTGAACTTTCTCTTCTAATCTTTGAGTGATAGAAATGTCCAAATTCTGCTGAATATTCAATACTTCTTGTTGACAATACTTCTTGTCTTTCTCTAAATGTTTGAACATCTTGTGGCCATCTATCTGAGAATTCTTAATCTTAGCGTTTTCCTTTATAGAAATAAACAACATTGAAATAAAGAAGTTATGCTTCTTGATGATATTCCAGACAAGTATTCAGATCTATGCTATAGTAAAAATTTTCAAACTTAACCTATGACATAAATAAAACATTTTTGGAGATGGGGCAATAGTGCAGTGGGTGGGGTGTTTGCCTTGCACACAGCTGACTTGGATTTGATTCCCTGCATTCCATTTAAGGACTGGTCAAATAAATAATTGTAGACTACTGATACTATGATCTATTAAATTAATGACTTTAATCTATGTATCTTGACCTATGGAAAGAACATTAGATAAGCTAACAAAGAATAGTATTTTGACTAGTGTATTTCCAAATTTGTATGAAATATACTTATAGCCAGAGAGATAGCATGGAGGTAAGGCATTTGCCTTTCATGCAGAAGGTCGGTGGTTCGAATCCCAGCATCCCATATGGTCCCCTAAGCATGCCAGGAGCGATTTCTAAGTCTAGAGCCAGGAATAACTCCTGAATACTGCCGGATGTGACCCAGAAAACAAAACAAAACAAAACAAACAAACAAAACAAATACACTTATATATAATTGTATATTTCCATAATCATAGCAATATTTTTAAAAGATGCATTGTACTTTAGTTATTGAGGCTAAAAGGCAAGAAGATAGAAGTCAGACGTTATAATTGTTTTCTTAAGATCTTTTTTTTTTCTTTTTGGTTTTTGGGTCACACCTGGTAGTGCTCAGGAGTTACTCCTGGCTCTGTGCTCAGAAATCGCTCCTGTCAGGCACAGGGGACCACAATGGGGTGCTGGAATTTGAACCACTGTTCATCCTGGATCAGCTTCATGCAAGGCAAACGCCTACTGCTGTGCTATTGCTCTGGCAACAGTTATCTTTAGATTTTTAAATATGATTTCAAGAGTTCTGAAATACTTGTGCTACTTGTATAAACTCATAAACAATAATTTAAACAAATATTTTAAAGATTTGGGGAAAGAGAACCAGAGAGAGAGAGAGTTTAAAAAGATGAACATGTACAAGGACATACCGTACTTGTTTGTGATCCCAAGTTCAATCCCGAGCACTACGTACCCCCGAAACCAAGGACAATTGGGATGGTACCTCTGGCTCTCCAAACCAGTAGGCTTGAGCAAGCCTGCATTAGTGGGCCTGAAAGGAAACCAGCCTACCTGCAGCACTGACTGAGTATCGCCAGCAATAACTCTGAAGACTTCTAAAGTCTCCTACCAATAGTTAAATAATAGATAAGATATGATTCAGTGTCTAAAATGTCTCCTTTGAAAGCAAAAGATCCTGAGATTGATTCACAGTGCTGCCACATGTACCAAAAGCGGTCCAGGCAACTCTGCTGTTTGTGGCTAGAAACAACTCTGCTCTCTAGAATCCCTGGCACCCCAAGCATCCATGCAGCAGTTAAGTGTGTGGCTCCAGCAAACACTACAAATAAAGGACTGCAACTCCCAACAAGCACTGTAGCAGAGTGAAGGAACATCACAATCTGATGTGCACACCCCGCTGAACACCACTACCAAATGTGCCTGATAATATCAGTCACAGATAAGGAACATAAAAATGTACATGGATTTTAGCCAGACTCATTTTAGAACATTGGAATATGTATTGATAAATATAATGTATTAAGTGCTGGATGTTTTCAAAATAAAATGTTCAAGAGCCAGAGAGATAGCATGGAAGATAAGGTACTTACCCTTTAAGTGGCCAATCTGGGTTTGGGCTCTATCACTACATGTAGTTCCTTGAGCAGAGAGCCAAAGAAGCTCTGAGTGACCCAAACCCCCACTCTCATCCTCCAAGAAACTTCATAAATGTTCAAAGACTTTTGGATGGATTAAGAAATTAATGAGAAAAAAAAAGAAATTAATGGAGGAGGCTGGAGTGATAGCACAGCAGGGAAGACGTTTGCCTTGTACACATTTTATCACCAGTATCCCATATGGTCCCAAACCTGCCAGGAGTGATTTCTGAGCATAGAGCCGGGGGAAAGAGGGAAATCTCTGTATGCCTCTGTGCGCCTGTGTCTCCAGGTGTGGCTCAAGCCCTCCCCATCAAATAAAAGGAAAACGAAAAAACAAAAGTAATGGAATGGAAGACTAAATGAGAGTGATGGGTGATAAAACCATTGAGGTTATAGAGCATTTGAACAGGACAAGCAATTCTGTGAAAATATAGGAAAGTAGAGTCAAAATTTGAAAACAAAGCTACTTCATCCTACCTTTTTCTTTCTCACTTTTAGGACTTTCTCATTTTAGATGCAGGGAAGGAGAAAATGGAGGAGATAATGAGTTATATAGTAATTATTGAGGAATATCATCATAGTTCCAGAAACCTATCATATTTTTTGTGGTTTTTGGGTCACACCCAGCAGTGCTCAGGGGTTATTCCTGGTTCCATGCTCAGAAATTACTCCTGGCAGGCATGGGGGACCATATGGAGCACCGGGATTCGAACCGATGACCTTTTGCATGAAAGGCAAACGTCCTACCTCCATGCTCTCTCCCGGGCCCCTACCTATCATATTTAAGTGACAGTATCTAAAATCCCATTTTAAGAGAAGTATTTTGTTGAACTAGAGAAATAGTTAAAGGTCATTAGTCTTGCATGTTGCTAACCCCAGTTCAATCTACATCACATAGTCTCCATGCCTCACCAAGAGTGACCCTGAGCACAGAATAAGGAGTAAATCTTCAGCAGCTGGTTGTGGCCCAAATCCCCTCTTCCCACAAAAAAAGCTTTTCGGAGCAAGGAGTGAAAATAAGCAGTAAAAATATGTCATTCCTTTAAGCTCCTTTTACTCTAACTTTTCCTCCTTGTAACTTTTTGGGGTTTTGGATCACACTCAGAGGTACTAAAGAGCCTGCCTGGTGTTCAATATCACTCCTGGCTGTGTTCAAAAGACAGTGTTAGGAACTGAACCTGGGTCTCCTTCATGCAAAGCATATTCTCCAGCCTGTTAACATTTTGGTCCTTGAATCTTTTTTTGTTAAAGTACACTATGAAATACATTAATAGGGGCCGGAGAGATAGAACGGAAGGTAAGGCGTTTGCCTTTCATGCAGGTCATCGGTTCGAAACCCAGGGTCCCATATGGTCCCCCGTGCCTGCCAGGGGCAATTTCTGAGCATGGAGCCAGGAGTAACCCCTGAGCACTGCCGGGTGTGACCCAAAAACCAGAAAAAAAGAAATACATTAATAGATACCCTCATAATAAATTTTAAATATATGTACAATAGTGACAGATAAAATAAGTCTTAATATCTTATAGTAAAATTTTGTTTGTTTTAATATTATTTAATATTGTTTAAATATTAATATTAAGAAATATTCATCTTTACTAATAAGACATAAGAGGTATTAACAGATTTAAGCATTAAATATATATAATAAAATATATAGCAAAATACACATATAAACTATATTTTCACTATTAAAGAAATATATTTCAGGGTCAGAGAGATAGCATGGAGGTAAGGCGTTTGCCTTTCATGTAGAAGGTCATTGGTTCGAATCCCGGCGTCCCATATGGTCCCCGGAGCCTGCCAGGAGCAATTTCTAAGTGGGGAGCCAGGAGTCACCCCTGAGCACTGCTGGGTGTGACCCAAAAACCAAAAAAAAAAGAAATATATTTTGTAATTCTTACATTATTCCTGTCCAAGTCTGATCTCGCTTGGAAAAAGTCATCAGTGACCAATTTTCCTTCAAAATGTTGTGTAATTTTTTGTTCCTTACACTGTTTTTCAGATTGGGGTGATTCTTGAGTGGTTTCTTCACAGTGATGATGCAACTGCTCAAGTTGCTTAGTGAGCATATGAACTTTCTGCTGAAGGCCTTCAGTTCTCTGTAAGGCACAACGTTGAGATAAAACTTCCTGATATGGGATGGAGTGACAATACAGTGGGTACAGCATTTGCCTTGTACATGATCAACCAAATTTGACCCCTGAACCCCACATGATTGTCAGAGCTTATCAGAAGTGTAGAGCCAGGGTATGTGAGCATCACAAGGTACCCCAAAATCAAAATAAATAAATGGATACATTTTTTAAAAAGAAAGCCACTAAACTACTGCTCCTATAAAAACAGACATTCTCTTCCTTTATTTTACCTACAAAAAAATAAAATTAGGGGCTGGAGCAATAACACAGTGGTAGGGCATTTGCCTTGTAAGCAGCTGACCTAGGACGGACCTCAGTTCGATCCCTGGTGTCCCATATGGTTTCCCAAAGCCAGGGGCGATTTCTGAGCGCATATCCAGGGATAATCCCTGAACTGACATCACTGGGTATGGCCCAAAAAACAAAAACAAAAAAATTATTAAAAAATAAAATTAAGGGGCCAGAGTGATAGCACAATGATAGGGTGCTTGCCTTGTATGCAGCTGCCCAGGACAGACCTGGGTTCAATCCCTGGAGTCCCATATGGTCCCCCAAACCAGGAGCAATTTCTGAGTGTATAGCCAGGAATAACCCCTGAGCACCACTATGTGTGGCCCAAAAAACAAAAATAAAAACAAACAAATAAATAAAATTAAAACTCAAGATAGAGGTCTGGAGCATTAGCACAGTGGGTAGCACATTTGCCTTGCACGCTGCCAACCTGAGTTTGATCCTTGGCATCCCAAATTGTCCCCTGAGCCTGCAAGGATCGAGTTCTGAACACAGAACCAAGCGTAACCCCTGAGCCTCACTGGATATGGCTCAAAAACATAAACAAGACAAAATAAAAATTCAATATCAAAAACAAAAGCCCCTCAGGACTACAGTTTTTACTAAATCATCCAATATAAAAATTCACATTTTAGGGCCCGGGAGATAGCATGGAGGTAAGGCGTTTGCCTTTCATGCAAAAGGTCATTGGTTCGAATCCTGGTGCCCCATATGGTCCCCCGTGCCTGCCAGGAGCAATTTCTGAGCATGGAGCCAGGAGTAACCCCTGAGCACTGCCGGGTGTGACCCAAAAACCAAAAAAAAAAAATTCACATTTTAAACTAATTTGAAAGAATAACTTTTCTCATCTTACAGACTTCAAAGATTGCTCATTTGCACCAATTTCCTGAATCCTCTCTTTCACAGCTTCCTCTGTGGCTGGTATGGCGTCCTTGCTGTTGCTCAGAAGAGAAGCTAGTTGGCCAAGGAACGTTTGATAGTGGGATTCCATAGTTTTTGTTTCACGGACAAATGAATATGATCTGTTCAGCTCACATTTTTGTTTCTTCTTATGGATCAAATTTTGTTGACATTTATTCCCAATTTTCTGTCCATCTTTTGTTCCTTCCAAGTGAAAAGTGTTGTCTTTCTCAAAGTTCTTGACCAGGATAGCTTCATCTTTATTCTAAATTTGCCAAAACTCATGTTAAAATTCCCATTTAGAATTTAACATACAAATATTTACTTCTTATATTCAAATATAAAATATTCATGACACAAAACATCAATGAAAAAGCTCAAAATAAAACAAAAGAAATGGGGTAGGGGAAGGAAAAAAAACAAAATAAACAAGAACATAATCAACAGAGCAAATGGGATTATCAAGTTATGCATTAAAAGAAAGATAAGAGACTTCTCAGAATGTAGGAAATTTAGCAATAAGCAGTAAACCATAAAGTTTCAGCATATGGAAGTAAACTCTTTATCAAAAAATTGTTTTAAGCTAATAAATGTAGAAGAGGTAACAGAATATTTTTTGTTTGTTTATTTTTGGGTCACACTCGACAGCGCTCAGGGATTCCTTCTGGCTCTATGCTCAGAAATCACTCCTGAAAGGCTCAGGGGACTATATGGGATGCCAGGATTCGAAACACCGTCCTTCTGCATGCAAGGCAAACACCTTACCTCCATGCTATCTCTCCAGCCCCAGAATTTTTTTTTTTTTTTTTGGTTTTTGGACCACACCCAGTGATGCTCAGGGGTTACTCCTGGCTATGCGCTCAGAAGTCGCCCCTGGCCTGGGGGACCATATGGAGCACGGGGGATCGAACCGCGGTCGGTCCGTCCAAGGCTAGCGCGGTAAGGCAGGCACCTTACCTTCAGCACCACCGCCCGGCCCCACCCTAGAATATTTTTAATAGCTATTTTTAAAATATTTTTAAAACCTAAATCATTCAGGTAAGGTCTTCAACAAATGCTAAGGAAAGGTAAAGTTGGCAGGGAAATAGCTATTTTCAGACTTCATTACAGTTATCAAAGACTACTTAACTGTAACTTTGATAAGATCTGAGAGAGAGAGATAACTCAAAGGGCTAAAGCACATACTTTGCATGTTGGAACCAGGTTTCAGAGCCTAAGGATCATTGGAAGCAATCCTGATGATGTATGGCCATGAGTATGCCATGAGTAGTTCCCAAGCGTCACCAAGTGTGGCCCTCCGTATTAATAGTAGTATGGTAGCTATGATAACATAAAAGTATATTTGAAAGAGTTATAGTTCTTCCCCCAACCTTTTCCTGGTCCTCCTGCAATCAACTTGCTTCCATTGTGAATCATCAGGAAAAAAAGAAGTGCTTATAGGCTCCTCTTTTCTACCTCCCACTGGAAGATTCTAATTTTATAAATTCTGACCTTCCTTTCCCTTTTAAACCTGGAAACAACTTTGGGTTTCTAAGTATGTCATACATAACTGGCAATCAGAAGTAGAAATAGTATTATTAAAGTAACATGCGCTGACATCACTAAGAGTCTAGAAAAAAAAAAAAGAGAGCCAATAGAAGGCAATGGAACATAAGGTCAGAACTGCATCAACTCTGTCTTAGAAAGTTTTCACAAATGTAACGGATTAGTAAGAGAAAAAATATATATGCGAAATTTTCCTGTAAAGTACTTGAGAAAGAGAATTGAAAACTGGAATTCTGGGTCAGAAGATAGCTTAACAGGTTAGAGCATGTGCTTTGCATTGATTGTTCCTCTGAGAACTTCTAGGAGTGACTCCCCAAATTAATCCAGGAGTAGCTCCTGATAACCACCAACTATGGCAAAAAAAAAAAAACAAAACAAAAAAAAAACATACATACACACACAAATAAAATTACTTTAAACTATATTGAAATTTGTTGAAATTTTTAATTGACTTTTTAGGTGTTGAAGTGATATTATAGTGCAGTGGTCCTCACACTACGGCCCGCGGGCCACATACTGTATTTGTTCCCATTTTGTTTCTTCACTTCAAAATAAGATA
>PVKC010039011.1:0-12635 GCA_004027635.1 Crocidura indochinensis
GAGTCTGTAGGTCACAGTTGCTGCTTCGATATTCTGGCTGGTCACGTGTTTCAAGTCCTAAAAGGAGGTATAACCTAGAGATAAAGTGTATGTTAAAGAGTTTTCTCGGGACTTTCTCCTAGTGCTAGTTGGGTATGGTATCTCGTGTGACTAGGCCCCGAGATGCCATCTTAGTTTGTCCGCATTTTGTATCCAGGAGAAGGGGGTTCTTTTTATGATTGAAACCCAATTACAATAATGTTTGTAATCACAGTGTTTAAATAAAGATATTATTTTAAAAAAGGTTAAAGTCTTCAGATGTCCTTTAAACAATGTGCTCTGTAAGTCTATACATTTTGCAGCCCTGGTTCACTCTTCATACTGTCAGATAGGAAGTGAATAAGAGTCTCACACATGCTGCAGCTCAGTGTTTGGGACCAAACAAAGTACACCTTCATGCATTGGCTCATCCAGCATGCTTTTTGTCCCTCCATTAACAGCCTTCCATTTATAAAATGTCCAACTCCATTTGTGTCCTCCTGGCATGGATTAGAAAACAAAACAAAATAAAGCAAAACTAAACAAAGCAGGCAAGGTCTACAAAGGTGTCTCACAAGTTGGCATCTGGTTCTCTGAGTTCTATTGACCAAGAAAAGCAACTCTGTGACCTCCTTTTAATTTTTACCATATGTCTATAAGGAGAAAAGATCAGTTATGTTAGAGATAGCTGACTTCATGTCATCTCTGAATAAACATTCTGCACTGTCCCTACTTCCCTGCTTCTGAGAGCTAATGGGCATGATTTTTCTGGGTGGATAGTAAATTCTGTTTGGTCCAAATCAGGGGTATCCATGTTTGTTTGTTTGTTTTTTTCATGACTGTGTTGTGTGAATCAGACTGTCATTTTTTATTTTATTATTTTTGCCATGCTTGGATAGAAAAAAACATCACTGTTTAGAGTTGTGGATAAAAATTATTTTTTAAGCATAGAGATGGATCTTTTCTCATCTGGATCATCCTGATAATATTTCATGGAAATGGTACCATTCAGTGAACCTCTTCCCAAAATCAATGTGTCATGCAAATGCATATGTTTCTAGGTAAGGCTGCCTGGCATTATGAGCCTGCATTGACATCAAATGAAATAGCATCCTTTTGTTTTTATCTGATGATTTTTGGTGCTACTGTTACTTCCTGGTAAATCTAATTATGTGATTTGAGCATCTAAATGAAAGGCCCTTTTCTGCCAGCACACTGAATAAACACTACTCCTGTTTCTGGAATCCTTATGAGCTCCTCTGTGCATCAAACAGCTACATCAGCTTTATCGGAAATTAGTTTGTTCCTGGACTGGTATTTCTCAGCGAAGGGCATGTTTAGCATGGCAAGGCTAACGATGCAGTGTCTTTGATAAGCGATACACAATGCTTCATGACAGTCCGGCTTCCCAGGGTATCCTTTCTTTCTAGCAGCAGCAAGTTAGAGTCTGACTTCCCAAATATTTACGATAGTAAATTATATGCTTTTTTTTTTCAAAATTTCATACTGCACAATTTCTCCTGACATTATTGAGACCAAACTTCATTTTCCCATTCCCATTTCAATTACAATTTCTTCCAAGGCATGGGGAATTCTGTATAGAAAGTGATATAGGTGTCAACGCGTTTGCTATTAAATAATTCTTTTGTGACCTTGCCAGGTACTTAGCTATAGAGAAATTTCTAAATGAAAGACTATATCCAGTACATTTCACTGAAACTAATAATGTCACTATTTTAAGTTATTAGCACATAAATTTTTTCTAATATGTTTTCCTTCAATGTGTTAGCTTAGAAATGTCAAAATTATGTCCTAAGGGTAAATTATTATGATTTTATGAAAAATGGGAGCTATATATTTTTCTCTGATTTAAAAATAATATAAATAGCTCTGTGGTTGCAGCAAAAGTCTGTTTCACATTTATCATGTACCACATTTATATGTTTACAGCTAGCATTTGTAAACAGCAATGAACTTTTTCTAAAAGCACTGAATATTTTTTTACCACTAAAAGAATTATTATAATATTAGAAGGTTGAATAAGATTTTAAAAATTTAAAAAAATGCAGGTCATTGAATTATAATAGTTCTCATAACACTTCACATTAGCAACGTTGGTTTCAATCTTTTTGTTTGTTTGTTTGTTTGTAGGCTACTATTTCAGAGCTGTGAAGTGATATAATAAGGAAGATAGCAGAGGGACATGGGGAAGGTCTGAAGAGATCATCAAAAAATATACTTCGGTAACAGACTGCATCTCTTTGAGAGAAAGGGCACTTGCGTAGTTCTTCTTAGGTGAAGGCTCTGCCTTGTGCTGGCACAGAAACTCCCAACCTCTAAATCATCATCAGACATTTTTTATATTTTGGTCTAAAATTACAAATGAGGATTGGAAAGCATATCAGAACCTTGACTTCATGATTCTTTTTCTCTTTGCTTGCCCACCACTTTCAGTGACCACACTTTCTGACTATTGATGAAAAAAAGATGAAGAGTAAGAAAAGATTCAATCATGAAGTCAGCAACAAGGAAATATAAGAGCCAAACTATATGGGATGGAGCAGTGGCGCAAGTGGTAGGACGTTTGCCTTGCATGTACTAACCTAGGATGGACTGCGGTTTGATCCTTTGACATTTCATATGGTCCCCCAAGTCAGGAGTGATTTCTGAGCCAGGATTAAGCTCTGAGCGTCACTGGGTGTGGCCCAAAACCCAAAAAAACAAAACAAAACAAAAGAAAAAAACACCCAAACTTGAACAACTAAACTCACAAATGTGCCTGTTGTGATGGCAGACTGGGGCGGGGTGAAAGAGGTATGGGATGAATTCTGAAAATATTGCAGAGGTTGAAACTGGTGGTGTGATTAATGCTGAAACATTAATGCTGAAACTTAACTATAAATGACTTTGTGAATATAATGCTTTAATGTTTTAAATAAAATAGTTAATATGAAAGAAGAAAATATTCGTAATATGATGCTGGAATAAAATTTTGTACATTCTTCCTATTTTCCCATTTTCCAATGCATTCTTGTTCTATAAGTGTGGATTGGGCTTTTTGACAGTTCTCAGTGATATGCTTGTTTTGGAAGCTTTGGGTAATCTAGGAAGTGCAACATATGAAAACAAGGTCATACGGCAGTACCGAATTACTGTAATCTGTGATGTCATTTCCCTCCTTTTTTGTTTCATCAGTTTCATCAAGCAGTATTATCTCACCTACTTATGTCTTACAATGTATTAAATAATAAGAATAAGCAATGTATAAAACATAAAACAAAAATTTTAGGGTCCACAATAATATGGAATTTGTTAATACGTCTATTATTGATTTAACAGAGGGCAAAATGCTTATATCTCGCCAAGAATATTTATATTCAAAAATAATTCTTGTGACTCAGCAGTAGAGCAATGTCTGAGACTTTTGGGTTTGGGCACCAGAATTGCAAAGTAAAATTGCTTGAGAATAGAAATCTTTCCCAACTCTCCTCCATTTCTTCTTTATATTTCCATCTAGAATAGAAACCATGAGTTTTGGATAATTCTTATAAATTTGTCTTAAGTAAAATAACCCCAAATGCTGGTAGCTATGTAAAAATGTAGACACTTCTTATAGTGTGGCATTCTATGTATTTTCTCAACATTGTCTTTTAATTATCACAAAAATCTCATGATGACAACTGCTATTATGTCTTTATTTTAGAGACAAAGAAGTCAATTAACTTGCTTTGTATCACAGAACTAGTAAATAGTTATCTTAGAAAGAAAGCTAGCATTGTGTGGGAAGTTGCATTTGAGATATAGTCTCATAATATTTTTTTTGGGGATAAGTAAATGAAAACACACAAGAGCATCACTCAATATTGGTCTAGAAATATCTGAAATTATACACCAAATAGAATTTGGTTAACAAATAACTAAACACAGCTGTTAAGGTGTAATGTCACAAAGCATAAATGCATCCAGAAAATCTGGAATAATTAGTCAATAACTACTATGATACCAGACATAGCCTAATGGAATATTAACTTGCCAGGAGGAGTTGATAAGCCATATTACAGGTCATTAACTACAGCAGTAATTTCTGAGAAATGTCTTATTCTGGGAGTTAATGTTTTAAGTTAAAAGTATACAGGTATCTCCTAAGATTATTATATTATTGAAGTATCACTGCATTATAAAAACTTGATATAGGTTTTAAGTGTGGATTACTTAATATAAATGTGCTTTTTCCTTTGTCCTGATTCACATGATCACTTTCCTGACTCCCCATTCACTTCTGAAAATGGATCTTACAGTCCAAAGGTTATTATTGTTTATCTCTTTGTGTGTGTGCATGAAAATTGTTGTATTTGACTTTTTCTATCTACCCACCTCTGTCCAATGAAGCAAAAATCTCCTCTGTATTCTCTCGATAGTCTTTGTATATAAATACATTGTTTGTATAGTCTTTATAGTCTTTGTTGGTTTCTAAAGATCAATGTTTGCCTAATTCTTATCCTGAGTTGTGGGATTCTGACAGTGTCCAGATTTTATGAGTTGTTCCTCATGTGTCCAAAAATAAGAAACCTCTTTTACTACCATTTTGGAAGTATGGTGAAGTAAAATGAAAGAAAACTACTTAACTTCTTATATTGGATGAACTGAAGATGCTATAGTATGGAAAAGCTTATTATTATTATTATTTTTTTTTTTTTGGTATTTTTGAGCCCCACCTGGTGACGCTCAGGGGTTACTCCTGGCTATTCGCTCAGAAGTCGCTCCTGGCAGGCACGGGGGACCATATGGGGAACCGGGGGATCGAACCGTGGTCCGTCCTAGGTTAGCGCAGGCACCTTGCCTCCAGCGCTACCACCTGACCCCCGGAAAAGCTTATTATTAATGGGTCTATATATAGCTCTCTGAAGTAAAATATGAGTGAAAATTTATATTTGTATGAAAGGGGAACTATTTTGGACATACTAGACATTTTTTTGGTCATAGGAATTAGACTTAGAAATTATCCCTTCCCCCCAATTTTCCATCCTGCTGTTCCTCAATAAGAAGCATAATAGTCTCCTGATCAAATCTATTAATCTGATGTTTATCTGCAGAATTCAATGAAGTCCTTCTATGTGCAAATATTGAACTAAGGCAAAACCAAAGATGAGGCAGAGTTAGGGAGAAGTTGGGAGAGGAAAGGAAGAGTTTTAAAGAAAGAAGAAATAATGTAAAGAATGAAAGACATCAAATAAAAGGGAGACTTGCATTATGCCATCATAGAAAATTTGAATCATTTGATCTTTAATTCTCATTAAGTCAGTCTTATACAGCTTCTCTCTTTCTTGCTTCTATATGACACATTTCACACAGAATCTTTCTTCACTTTCTTCAAATACCTTAATCATCTCCTATCTTCTGGGTTATTACTATATAATTTCCACTATTGATAAGGGCAAGAAAAGGCTGATAGCTTGAAGGCTTTCAAAATAGCCTGGTTCAAACACTGTTCTAAGAAGAAGAGGTTGGTACTCATCTCAGTTTTCCTCCTGTGTTTTAAGTCAGGTTAGTTATAGCTCTAGATTTGCTAGCCCTGTTTAACCAAACATTGGGAATCAGGGTCTTCCTTATTCAAAAATAGATTTCTAATCTTTGTCACTATTATTTGAGCTTGAGACTTGCTGGCTGAAGGATATTTTACCCTTTTCCACAATCAAATTTGCCTCTCTTTCATATATAATACTGCAACTTGTCTTTGAGAGTTCAAGTAAAAGTAATTTTTTCCAGTGACATTTTAATTCCTCATTTGTCTCATGGGAGGCTCAAAGCTGGCTTTCTCTATAATTTTGCTTTCTGGAAAGGAACGCCTTCACCTTCCATTTCTTTTCCTTTAAAACACAACACAAAAACAAAACCTACGCCCACTCTACCGCTCTCTCCTACAAACACACTTATAAATTTAATTCTTTACAAATAAAATCTGTCTTGTCTCTGTTCTTGGTGTTATTCTTTTTTAAATCTTTAAAGACTGTTTTATCAAGAGTAACCTCTATTTTTATAAATATTAGGTCTACAAACATTGAACACTTGTCAAAATTAATAGCCAGGTTTTCCTGCTGATTCTGTGGCCTCCTGTAGCTGAAATTCTTTGTCTCTTCTTATTAAGTCCCTATTTTGAGAGTCCTACTACACCTAATTTATATTGATTATTAAATGTTTGTTATACACTAATAAGCACTTAAATGTCTGTCATGTTATAAACATCTAATAATTGTCACATGTAATTAATGTAGGTCTTACTTTACAGCTGGAGAAACTGACATTTACAAAGGTTAAGTAAGTTAGGTCAAACAAGACATGAACTGAGCCAGAACTTAAAGCCAGAACTGTCTGAACTGACAGCTTTTAGACAATTATAGTACAGTTCTTTGACAAGCAGAGATTTGCTTTCTTGTATTTCCCTACTCCCCAGTCGTTGGGACTAGAGTGCTGAGATACTTCTGATATTGTCAAGTCAATTTGGTGACATATCACAATCTTTTTTGGCCTTGATTATTTGCTTTTAGCACTACCAATAACTCTTTCTTGTATTTGGTTACACTACAGGGTTATGGCTTTTATTTATTTTCTATCAGAATTATTATCAGCTTCATTTACTGGCAACTTGACTTTTCCTACCCCATGAATTTTACATCTTATATTCTTTTCATCTTTCCTTGACCATAAGGAGCTCATCTACACATCTAGCCCAACTAAGTCACTTATAACCCTATCTCTAATGTAGAATTCTCAGGTATTTATATACTTATAAGATATTTGCACATAGATGCTTCATACAGGGCATAAAAATACATCATTTGGAAAACGAACCTGATTACTTTCTTCTTTGACTGCTTTTCTATGAACATGATATCAATATCATGTGTGCATGATATTAAATGTTCTTTTTTATTTTGGGCCACACCTGGTGATGCTTAGGGGTTACTCCTGGCTATGCGTTCAGAAATAGCTCCTGGGTTGGGGGACCATATGGGACACCTGAGGATCAAATTGCGGTCCATCCTAGGTATGCCACGTGCAAGGTAAACACTCTAAAGCTATGCCAAAGCTCTGACCCCAGATTTTAAATGTTCTTAAGCATATTTGACTACTTATATTCTTAACTGATCTTAAAACAATAAGATGTTTTAATAACATGTCTTAATAAGATGTCTTAATAACAATAACAATAAGATGTCTTAATAACATGTTTTATATCTGTTATATATGGAATCTTTGTTTCTACAAAACTCTAATCTCCTAAACTCTCATATGATTGGAATCTATACAATATATAACTCTTGGATTAAGGTTTATTTTATTCAGTGTGATGAATTAAAATCATTGAAAGCCCTGAACATTAAAACAAACAAGAACACACATAAAAAAAAAAAGAAACAAGCAAAACCTCTAAAGAGATAATATTCAGAATGGTGATCTTTGGGTGGCAATTAGACTTACAGGAGATCATGAGGGGATAATTTCCATGATGGGATTATTCTTTATAAGGTGATGAGAGATTAGAACTTTCTCTGTTTTTAAAACTCGTCTTTATTAAGGTCAATGTGAATTACAAGTCTTTCACAGTTATGTTTAAGATACATAGTGCCAGTGAATTGGGGCAATTCCCAGTAACCCTGTTGACCACTCACTGCCCCTGCTCCTAGCATGCATACCGTACCTTTACCCTTAATCCCACGGACTGCTGGCATAACAGGTTCCTATAGTGTATAGCTTGTTGTGGTTTGGGTCTCTTCATTTCATTGTCATTGGCTTGTGTTTATTCATGTGTTTGTGTAAGGTATTTATGTTTGGTCATTTTTTATTTCCACTCAATGTTTGTGAGATTACTTGCCTCTGCTACAATCCACTTTTTATTCTCAATTTATATACCAGAACAAGATGATTCAAGTTCTTTGGTTCTGTTGATAAGAAAAAGAAGGAAAAAAGAAAAGAAAGTAAAAAAAATTGGGGAGGAGTCCATATCTAGAAACTGTGAATCTAAATTTAAAAGAGGAGGAACCAAAATAGATAAAGGAAAAACAAAACCCAACAGAACAAAACAACACTAAACAAAAATTTAAAAAAAGGGGGGAGGATTGGTGTGGTAGTTTTTTGTTCTTGTTTTTTGTTTATTTGTTTGTTTTGAATAGGCACAGTAAGTATTGTGGAAATTAGAAGGAAATTTCCTTGGCCTGAGAGATATAGGGTTCCTGCCATTTGAAGCATATTGTCATGGGATCTTCTACAAGCTCCAGCCTTGTAGAACTTTCTCTTTTTGCTTCTTGAGTTGATAGAGATAAGGCAGTTGCATTTGAACTGGGAAGAGGAAGCCCTATTATGTAAAGTAGAAATAGTCTGTTGGAATATATAATGCCTGAAACAACTATATTATGAATAACTTGGTAATTTATAGTGTTATAATAATAAACTTTTAAATAAAATAATTTCAGGCTTAATAAAAAAGAAGTAGAAATGGAGCAAACATTGAAATTCATTTCTGGATTTAAGAACAAATTGGGGGACATCTCTTTTCACAGAAGAGTATGAGAAAGAAAAAAAGATGTAAGGTCTTTAAACTTCAGAGACGTTGGATGATCTTCTGAAATGGGCAGTAATAGCACTTTTTGGAATGAACTTGAAGGGCATTTTATCCTAGACTTAGAAATAGCCCAGAAGTTTGGCGATAGTTTACTTCTTTGCTATCAGTTATACTTGGGAAGTATAAAGTTTTTGACAGAAATTCTGAATTACAGCTTGAATAAATGCCGTTGAAATAGAACCCATTCTGGTCTTATAACTCCATTTGAAAGCCTGTAAGTACCCTGTTTATAATTATTCAGTTGTGTAAGTTTTCAACTTGAACTGCAGTAAAACATTTATTTAGGGGTTACAGAGATGTACATTATGTAGGACATTTTCCTTGCATATGTCCAAACTAGGTTTGATCCCTGGCACTCCAAATGGTTTTGTGAGCCAGAGTGATCATCAGAGTGATCCTTCAGCACGTTTAGAAGTAATCCCTGAGTACTGCTGGATGTGACCAAAACCACTACCTAAAATTTTATTAAAATAAAAACACAAGATTAATCCTAGAAATGAAAAGATCGCTAAGTGCAAAGTTGAAAAATGATTATTGGACTAGAGGTAACACAGGGATAGCAGTGGAGAGAATTCTTTCCACTTGGGCACTTTGGCACTTTGGTGGGTGGTTACCCACTTTGGTGGATAACTATTAACATAAATCCCATAAATTTTAAAAGCTATCTATGATAGCTGAACTGTAAGATAATAAAAAGATTTTTCTTTGAGAGGCAGAATTAAATAAAATTATATAGAAATAGAAAAAGATATAAAAAGTAGTAAAATGTTTTTTAATTATAATCTCAGAGACTACAATGTGCAGATTTAACTTATCACATTCTAACTTTAAAATCTTTTTATAATGCTTTATAAAAAGATCAAGACTTTTTAACAATAGAATTCCATTTGTTCCTCCTCCTACACATTTTGCTCTTGTTTTCATATGTTTTATTTAGCATATGTAGAATATGCTAAAAATTCAACAAAATGATGTTACTTTTTCTCTAACAGTCAGTAGTCATTCAAGGAAATTCAAAAGTATAAACTATAGAGAATATAAACATTTTTATTGTTTAGCAATTATATATGCGTTTATTGGTCTAATCTTCCTTTTCTAAAGTGGAGTTAATTTAATATCATTTATTTTCTCATGAAGCACTTAGTTTACATTTTTACTTTAATAAATAACTATGTGTTTCACCTCCATTTTGATGCATGTTTGTCCATTGAGTCTAAAATTTCATTTTTGTAGCATTTTAAAATTGTTTTCCTGTTTTCTGACATTTTATTTGATCATGTCATATTAATGCTTCCATGATATAATAAAGACTATTTTTCTTCTGAAAGTTTAGATTTTTTGTTTTGTATACCTAACCATACAGTGTTCAAGGCTTACTCCTGATCAGGGTTCATATATCACCCAGAGCAGGGTTTAGGTGATAAGAAGGGGTGTCAGGGATCAAACCTGGAATAAAAGGCAAATACCCTACTTCTGTGCTACCTCTCCAGGTCTCTTCATATTTTTAAGCGAAAAAAGTTTTATTTGAAAATTCTATGGAAGGGGAAAGAGAGAAGGAGAAAGAGAAATGATAACTCAGGCTTCTCTAAAGGTGGAGACTCCCTAAACCACATCTTAGGACGAATAAAAATAGGACAGTATGAAAGTGCACATTTCAGGAGGGGACATCTAGGTGACATATGCTCAGGCACCATGCATATGGGCCAGCAACACACTTGTGTTGCGTTGTGTTGTGTTGTGTTGTGCACAGCCCCAACACATGAGACCATGTTTTCTCTTTATTATCTTTTGATATTAGCACTTTGCGCATGATAAATGTAGGTGTGCTCATTTTATTTTGTATTATCTTACTTAGGTCAAGAGTTTTGATTCTGTAAATTGATAGTTTTTAATGAACCTTGAGAAATCTGCAATCATTGACTTCAAAATTCTTGGGCTCTATTTTCTCTTTGCTTTGTCATTCCTGTTGGAATATTTGAAATGAAATGTTTGGTATTTCACAGGTTCTTACGTTTTGTTTCAATTGTATTTTTAGTACTTTCTTTGCACTTTTTGTAATGTTATTTCTGCCTTTTGCTTTTTTATTTTTGTCTTTTGTTATTATTTTGGTATTCCTTCTTTTGTTTTGTTTTGTTTTGGAGTCACATCTGATCATTCTCAGTGATTACTGCTGGTTATCTTCTAAGAGATTATTCCTGATGGGGACAGGGAAATTATATGAGATTCCAGGGATTGAACTGGGGTTGGTTATCTGCCAGGCAAGAGACCTACCTACTGTATTATCTCTCTCACTTCTATCTTTACTTCAATTTTATGAATATATTTTCTGCTGTGACTAGTCTGCTTCTAAATATCTGAAATATTTAAAACATTTTTACTTTGTACTATCTCCCCAGATTTTTAATTCTCATATGTTTCTCTCTTAGATATATTCTTCACTGATATATTCTAGCTACTTTTCCCATTTAATCTAAAATATTTGCCATCATTATTTTACTTTGGTTGTATTAAAAGGTACATAGGAGTGACTTTTGGCACCATTTTGAATTTCATGTGTACTAATAACATTCTGAGTGTTATTTAGATGTGGCAATTCAGATGTATTTCCTTGAACAGAAATTGAATGATAGGTCATCATTCTGTTAATTTGGCTGTTTTTTTCTGTTGAGCACAGCCTAGAAACCGCAAATGTTTCTGTTTCTATGTGAGTGCAAATATCTATAACTCAGATTAGTTTTAGGATTAATGGAGAAGTAGGCCATGGTATATGAAGTATTCATCTATTTGGTATATATTCTTCCCTGATGGTGCTATTTTGGTGATAGTTTTCTTATCCCTGAACAAGGAATTTTCATTAAGGCAATATTTTTTTTTTTGATTTGAAATTTTCAGATGTGGCTTTCATGGTTTTATCAGATCTCAGTTACAGAAGTAGCAAGTGACTTGATAACCCAGCCTACAATGCAGTTCCTTTATCTATATTATTCAACCAACACTGCTACTGGTATTATGTTTTATCATACCTAACATGGCATAGATTATAAACGTTCTTTTATAGAGGTACCACAATAAAAGTGAAAATTCATCTATGAAAAATGCTTTCACTGACTTATATAACCTTTATGTTGTGCTTATTTTGAATGTAGAGTCTAAATCTTAGCCCGAATGAGTTTACTGATATTTTTTTTTTGGTTTTTGGGCCACATCCAGTGATGTTCAGGGGATACTCCTGGCTATGCGCTCAGAAGTTGTTCCTGGCTTGGGGGACCATATGGGACACCAGGGATCGAACTGCAGTTCGTCCAAGGCTAGCACAGGCAAGGCAAGCACATTACCTCCAGCGCCACCACCTGGTCCCGAGTTTACTGATATTCTCTGTGACATATGACTCAAGTTGTGTTGTGATAGTTGTCAAGTAATAAGACTAAGCAATACATTGATAAAACCTACATTTTCATACGGCATATTTACTCAATATTAAACCTCTAATTTCTCAGTTCAGTGGTTTCTTATTTTGGGTTGAGCAGAATGAGAATTGGAACAAAGACATAGAATGACTAGAACATTATTATGACTGTGACAAGTCATGACCAAGCACTGTCCTTACCTTTTTCTTTGCTCCTATTGGGTACATGGTACTTCTGGGCAGTGGGCTGAACTCAGACACTAACATAGAATATTGAAGGTAATGATATAATCTAAGTTGCATCTCAGTTCCAGTACTTAAAATGGAAGAACAATGTACACCTCAAGAAAGAAAAAATATATGTATGACAATGTCTTAAAATTTCGAAACCAGGGGCTGGTGAGGTGGAGCTAGAGGTAAGGTGTCTGCCTTGCAAGTGCTAGCCAAGGAAGGATCTTGGTTGGATCCCCCGGTGTCCCATATGGTCCCCCCAAGCCAGGAGCAATTTCTGAGTGCTTAGCCAGGAGTAACTCCTGAGCATCAAATGGGTGTGCCCCCCCCCCAAAAAAAAACAAAAAACTTTCAAAACCA
>PVKC010039012.1:0-12626 GCA_004027635.1 Crocidura indochinensis
TATCCCCATTTTATGATAAGGAAATAAATATTTCAAGAAATGGAATAATTTTACCACTTCAATAGATAGTAAAGGAGAGAATCTCATTTAAACTGATCTCTACATACTACTAACTAAATGAAGACAGTGATGCAGAGGGAAAAACTGACTGATCCTTGACTATCTTTAAAGTAAGTTCTAAAAAAGGCTAGAACGTTTATATTTAAGACACAATAAAGGAGGAAAGCTATGCCTTGGAAGGTGAACACATACTTCTCAAGGTCAAAAGAAAACAACTAAAACTGTAATGGTTCTATACTTAAGTTCATATTACAACTAAAATGGAATTGAATGGCAATCCAGAAAGCTCAAGTTTGGATAGGGTCTTTTACATCTAATTAACTCCACAGAAGGTATGCCAAAACTCTGTTTTGGTATAATGGTTGTTTTGGACATTAGCCAGTCACTTAATTACTGACCTTATAATTTGTTTCACCTATTAGACAACTCTATAGTAAGCCAGATCTATAAGTACTACATTATGAAAGTCTATATAATAGAGTCTTACATAATAACAATTGTACTAACTACAACATCTGGTAATCACAAGACCAAGTATTGAGAACATGTTCTAGTTGTATATTTACTAACTAACCTTAAGACCTGAAAAAATTCACTTATTATCTTTGTGATCCATAGTTCCAGCATGTGTATCAGAGAATTAAATTATTCAGCAAATACTCATTGAAAGCATACAGTGTAATAGTAACAATTACATATGCTATAAAGTGGGCTCCTCCCAATGTCTCCACTCTTCTGGAACTTATATCCTAATAAAGGGTTGCAGAGTCAGAAAAACCACAAAGGAATTAAATCAATATATGAAACATCAAAAAGAAATATCTAGAAAATAACACAAGGAAATGTGAGAGGATTACAGCAAAAAGATAAGTGCTAGCTTCTTACCAATAGATGACAGTGTCTCTTAGGAAAGTATTGGTTATATTCAAAATAGCAAAAAAGACAAGATTATCTGAGATATTATATAAAGATAATTTTACACAAATCCTAAGAATTATTCTTTTTGACTCCTATGTAAATGGAATCTAAACTACAGAGCTGGAAAAAAAATCATGAAAATCTGTTTTGAAGTTGATAAATCTCAAGGTTCTGGTAGTTACTAGAATGGTCATTGAGGTTTACTCAAAATTCTTTTAGTTACCTAAATGATCAGTGAGTTAACACAGTTACAGCATTCTGTGACTCCACGTTGCAATTAGATAGGCCATGGTGATTAGAAATGAATTATAATTGTGTTAATGAGTCACTGATGTAAGACAGAGAATAAAAAAAAATCGAAGACATATAAACTATGTGTAAGCCATTTAGGAAAATCATGAACTCTAATTTAGTGAGTTTAAAGATGAAAAAAAGTAGACTAAAATAAAGAAGATGTCTATATAGAGCTTGGCATTGGACACCTAATATGTTGGTCTTTTTATTCATGACATGCAGAGGATAATAGATACAAACAAAAGCCAGGAAGGCACAGAAAAGATAGCAGAGACTGTTCCCTGATGCTGGTTTTCACAAGAGATCTTATTGCCACTTTATTCTCACAGAATGATTAGGTGTCTATTGGGTGGGTTAAGTTTAAAATCTGTCATTTTCTTTTGAGGGCTATACTTATCACCTTAGAAGTGTGAAAACAAGTGTGAAAAGTAACCCCTCTTTCACCCCGAATTCTTTTAATAAAAGCACTCTTTCTAAAATATTTTGCTCAGAAAATAATTTTATGTGATTGTATTTATTTGTATTTATTTATTTGTATTTATTCTCCATATCTATATATTACTTCTTCAATATCATTCTTTAAAACTTTTAGAATTGAGAATATGGTATCATAATATCAGGATGACATAAAATTACACTTTGATTTTACTTTGATTCAAGTTACCATATTTGAAATTATTAATCTTTTCCAATATCTATTTTATGTAAAAATGGTCATGAAGTAAAACTAAGCAACATGAAAAGTAGTCCTATCCCAAGGAGAACCATGTCATGGAGTCATCACCACTGGTACAAGTCAGATGATTTTTAGACTGTCTCCTCTAATAGTACAACCTGAGGCAATCAGGATCAGTCTGGATGTTGCAAGTGAAACCACTTTTAAAATACAGTATTACATTCAAATAATAAAGATCAGTTTGTCTTCTTATTCAATTTATGAAGCTGAATTAGCAGTGGGGAGAATAACTACAATTTTCATTCCTTAAACCTGTATTCATGAGAATATTATTACAACCAAATATCACACTTTAAAATCACAACCAGTTTTAAACAATCTAAGCAACTAACATTTTTGAGAATGATGACTTGACATATATAGCATCACTTCACCAAAACATATTCACTGTAGCATTAAGTACTGTACTTGATATTCAATAACACTTAAAATTGTAAAAAGTGGCCAGGACCAGAGCAATAGGTCAACAGGTATTTTGCCTTGCCCAGAGCCCATCCATTTTCAATCTCTGGCATCCTGTATCATCCCCCAAATTCATGAAAAGTGATTCCTGAGCACAAAATAGGAGTAAGTCTTGAGCATTGCCACTGGGTGTGGTCCCCAAACAAAAAAAAAATGTAAAGAGTGGTTTTCACACCATTTTATATTTGATAAGTGATAGGTTCCACCCAAGAAGAGTCCCAATTTATTTTAAATAATAGATTTTAGACTTTTAAAATATGAAAGATAACATCTTAGATGAATTCCTATGTCATATGTTTCAATATAAAAATTAATCTCTTTTCTGTAAACTGACAGCCATACCACTAAATTTGTTACCTGATAAATTATTACCTTTGCAAATATATTTACCTTATCCATATTTAATGCTCTCTCAAAATGTTGATTTCACCAGTTTTATGCCCCTAATATCATTCATAAATGTTCTGATGTCTATAAGTTCATGAGCACACCGGTATCAATTATAACAGAAATTGTATTATGAAAATACATAGTATAAGTACTGCTCCAGACTCACAAATTTTATCTAATTCAAAAAAGTTGATGTAAAATTTTGGAAGATCACACCCAAAGGAGGTGCTCAAGGGGTCACTCCTGGCTCTGCTCACCTAGTAGTGCTCAGCAGTTCACATATGGTTCTAGGAATCAAATAGAAGATATTTGTGTGCAAAGCAAGTGCCCCTTATTCCTGCACTATATCTCCAGCCCATTTTATGTCTTCTCATATAAAGAGGTTTCCAACAAACCCTAAGTACTGCAATTCTCTCACTAGAGAAGCTTGTTATCAACATCATGGACTCCAAGGTGCTATGGAAATCTCTTTATATGATTTAGTAATACTTGTACATATTAAAGTCTCGATTTAAATTATGAACAAATGCATTGTGTTAAGGCCAAGCACATCATCCTCCTTTTTAATTTGTGCAACGCATTTGATAGCATAAAAGAATTTATGGTAACTTTATTTTCATTTGTCCCTTTACCTTAAACAAAATATTTGTTGTAGAATAACAATCAGTGGATTTTTTCTTCTACTATTATTAAAAATTAATTTAACATCCATTGCTCTTGGGAGGAAATCAGCAATTCATACCCATTTTAAGTCCATGGCACTATTTTTTTTCAATGCAAGATTTCTGAAAATAAAGTTTACAGGAATCCTTAAAAACAACAATGTGGGGCCGGGCGGTGGCGCTGAAGGTAAGGTGCCTGCCTTACCGCGCTAGCCTTGGACGGACCGCGGTTCGATCCCCCGTGCCCCATATGGTCCCCCAGGCCAGCCAGGGGCGACTTCTGAGCGCATAGCCAGGAGTAACCCCTGAGCGTCACTGGGTGTGGCCCCCCCCCAAAAAAAAACAACAACAATGTAGGGAGCTGGAACTATAGCACAGCGGTAGGGCATTTGCCTTGCCTTGTAGTCAATCCAAAACAGACCCAGGTTCAATCCCCGGCATCCCATGTGGTCAGCTGAGCCTGCCAGCAGCAATTTCTGAGCACAGAGCCAGGAATAACTCCTGAGTGCTGTCGGGTATGGTCCCAAAACAAATTGATTTGTATGCTACTGACCTAGATTCAATACATGGTACCACATATTTGATTCCTGACTCCAACTAGGAGTGATCCCTAACCATAGATCCAGAAGTAAGCCATGAGCATAGCAATCATGGCCCACCACACACACACACACACACACACACACACACACAGATGGATCACATAATATGGATGCATGAACCTTAGCACTGTCTCAGAGCATTGCCAAGAGAGTGACCCTCAAAGTTAACTAAATTAATAAAATTAAAAAATGAAAAAGAAAAGAAAAAAGTTAGAGAATTGTGGCCTAAGACATTCAGATTAAACATACTTCTTCAATCTGCAACCCTCTAAGTCACAGTTAAGATAAAGATTCCACTCAAAGAAGGTGTTAGGCATCTTTAACTCTAAAATCTGTTCAGAATGAATGGATAAAAGCACAAAAACATTACAGCTTTATTTAGGATGTACTATTTGAATTATAAAAGATGTCCTGCTGTTCTTGTTTTAAATAATCTTATAACTTTCTTTTGTTCTTATGGTTTTTCTATACCAAATAATCATGTATGTAAATGACCCAAACTCAATACAACTGTGGATGCCACTGGCAATGTAAACATGATTGTTTATCCAGAAGCATTATAAGTTCATGCAAAAATGGCATTAAAAGCCTGTGGTCAGATAAAAAAACCACAACTGTGATTGTTTATTTATATAACTCACCATTACTCTGTAGTTTAAGTTTACATTTTTTAAAAATTTCTAAACACTGTTGAGTTCATCTTAGAGCAGTGAAAAATGTATCATTGGCCTAAATGATTAAAGACAAACAACTTGGGCTCATGCACCCAGTAAGTTACTTTAATATGGAAATTATTTACTTTGCCCAGGCTTATAGTTTTCATTTCTTTTTATGCTGCCCTTGAAATTCCATGATAACAGAGCTATTCAGTGGAATTTCTGCATTTTTCTCTTTAGTTCAGGGCAGCTGGTTTCTTTCCTCTCTAAGCAGAAAGCTAAAGTATATTTATCACTCTAACAGTGACTCAAAACAAACAGGAAGTCTTCATCAGCCGGCTCCTGGGCATAGCTGATATTAGGTACTGGCAGAAAGGAAACAGAGACCTCATTCTGTGGGAGTCCGACAGAATGTACATGCAGATGCAGGCGATAACAAAGTTAGGGATGCTCCAAATGACCACCGTGTTCTCCCAAGATTAAGAGCTCCTGCAATGCTCACCAGTATTCAGAGTCTGCGAAAATTCCTCAGGAGTTTTCCTTTCCATTTCAGTTTGAAAGAGTAGTTTGAACTGGATACCACGAGCCTTAGAATCCCTGTGAACCTATGCGCCAAAGGAAACCTGGGAGGGAGCTATTCTGGGCGATTTGGCTTTGATCTGGTTGCTAGGAAAAAGCCCTGCTTTTGTCTGGAAGTATTCTGAATGGCTCCTTCAGTCAGAATGAGGCCTGCAGGTCACTGTCTGAATTAAGCGAAGAGGATTTTTGTTAAGGCTAAAAATGAAGTTGTTGCTGTGTGCCATAAGAAGGCTGGAGAGAGCAAACCAGGCAATTTGGCGCAAAAGCCATGGATCCTTTACTTCGACTTAAACTCCAAGGTATACTGTGAAAATCGCTGAAGCGTGCTTGCAGATCAAAAACATGCAAATAGTCTTCAGTGCCACATATGTTCCTACAGACCTCACCTCCTCTTTCTTTGTTAAGTTAAAAAAATTGAATCTTTTTCGGATTAAAAATCCACTTTATTCTTATTGATACAAAAATTTTATTTAGCCCAATGCTACCCAAACAGTTGTTTCAACTTTACCAATAAGTAGAAAGTCAAACATTTACACCTAACTTTTCTCAGCTTAGCAAAACTCGAACAGATTTGGCTGCAAAGTATTGATACAAATTTAGACATTAAGGAAACAATATACTTTGGGTATGAGGGATCCTTTGACTATTTTATTTTTTTTAATTTGTTGACTAATCTACATGGTCTTGATAGCCCTTCTATATTAGTATAAGAACTTCACGACCACTATCTAATCTGTACAGATCCTGGTATGGTAGATGGGGACTGAATGTTATCTCCATTCTACAGATGAGGAAACAAAGACTCAGGAGTAGAAGTTCACAGTGTGTTGTGTTCTAACCAAACACAAACATGATGGTAGGGCATACACATTGTTTTTCTAGGAAAGAGGCTAGATTTTCCTAACATTTCTGTGTTTACCAATGCCCTTGGAAACTAGCATTTCTAGGTAAAGACGAATAGTGCAGAGGGTAGGCCACTTGCCTTGTACTTTTCCAATTCAGATTTAATTTGCAGAAATCCATATGATCCCTTGCATACTATCAGGAGTGATCTCTGAGCCCAGAACACAGAATAAGCCCTGAGCAATGCCAGGTATGGCCTATAAATAAAGAAACAGCATTTCTATGGTTATTGCAATGAATCTACATACGCTATGTTGGGAAAATATGCAGCAAGTTAGACAAAGTGAGGAACACACCCTTGACCTGAGCACCATTAGCATTTGATGCCAATAAAATGAGTTGTAGACTGAAAGCCTAAATAGTCAATGTAGAATGGGATCAACTCAAAAATTTAAATTTTTCCACTTCTAAGTAATTCTGCAATAGGAAACGATGAGTTTTTTTTTTTATATATTGATCTAATTGTTTTCTGTAAAGTTTTACTTTCTTTTTTATTTTTATTTTGACTTTTAGATAGACACCAAGTCAGCCAGGTGCAAGGCAACCTAGCCACTGTAATATTTCTCCAGTGCTTGCTTTCTCTTATGTTTGAAATAGAATTTGTACTCCAAATACATGGTAAAATGTGATATGAAAGCTAAATAAGAGTGGACTATGAGGGAAGCTACAATCATAGTCAGAAACAAATTAGCAAGAGAAATATTAACAGGAGCTGATACCATCAAAAACAACAGAATCATTATGGGCATAAAATAATTCATCACCTGCACTTGTACTTAAAGGTCTTCCATGCAAAATAAAACAGAAAAATGGAATGAATTCCTTTCCAAAGAACATTCAGCATTCTCATTTTTAAGGTTCATTGAGATACACTTGATAACTCTTTTAAAAGATTTGAGGGGTTCTTATACATCTGAAAATATCAGAGGGATTATTTATACAAGACTACTGGAGTGTTATCTGTAGATATGACCTACACTAGTAAAGTAGCAGGGACTGATTAGCTCCTTAAAACAGGCTAGGAAAAGCACTGCTATGTGAGAGCACCTTCTTCAGAAGCAAAAAGGCAGCTTTGCCTATCTTTTGGAATGCAAATTTTCTTGAAGAGTACTAGGCAAAAAATTCAGGAAGCCCAAACCAGACATCCCTGCCACAATACTCAACAGAAGCATCTTCAGGACAGCTTATCCTCTATCAATCTACCTGTTTATATATTTAAATCTCTTTTGAACTGCCTATCTAAGGCAGGTCTGTGACTATTTGGGATGCTGTAAAATTGTTTTTAATCTAGACACAATACCTATGTAGGTTTTAAAATTGAATTGATGGACCCTACTTTCCACCCCCATAATACAACCACTAGTCCCAAATCACTGTTATATTAGGTTCAACTTTAGTGAAGACAGGGACCTGATTGTTTTTCCTGGGTTCATAATAGGGCAACATGCAAGAGGTTGTGATGATCCAGATTGTACAGTGTTCTCAGACACTGCTACTCTGAAGATATCTTACAGAGTTAACATAAGCCCTGAAGTTTGCACTCCCCTTACTTGCCAACCCCTGCCCTATACGAATGTTCCTACATCTGAAAAACTTGACATTTATAGTTTAGTGTTTTACTATAACTGAGTTTAGCAAAAGCCAAGAATGAATTTGGTGAATATAGCAAGTGCAGACACAAATTCAGCAGGTATATTTACTTGCAAATTACTCTTTTGACCCTTCTCATTTCAGCACTCTTTTGAGACATAGCCGAGAACTTTACATTCTTTAATTATAAAGAAAATCATTATCTGATGTCAATATTTGGTATATAGCCAATCATATAAAATGCTTAATAAAAGTTTCCTTTTTGAAATTATTATGCATTTATGATAGGATTATCTATTTCAGTAATGAGAATTGTATTATTAGTATTAGGTTGATGTGAGACAATAATTTTTTTCCTGAAGATTTCTCTATCTTTTAATTGAGTCACCTTATTCCTTCTGCCCCAGTACACAACTGTTCTTGTTATTCTTTGAATGAATTTGGATAAAAGCCTTTTGCCAAAAAAAAAATCGTTCTGTATCCACAAACTTTTCTGAGCATTTGTTAACACATTACATTATACTAAAGTGAATCTACGTACAGAAATTAGATAATCTATCCTGTTTTTAATATTATTTGAAAGCTTAAATCTCTAAAGCTGTGATTGTCAGCCTTGGTTTTGTGATAGTCTGGAGTATCTCCAATTACTTCTGAATATTAAAAATACTAGGAGAAAATAAATTATACTTTAATTTCACTTGAAATATAAATGTCTGTCATTAGTGGTAGAAAATGTGTCATAGTGGGACTGAGTGGCTTGGAACATTGTGACAGAAACAAATACAAAACAAGCAGCAATAGTACATTGAAACCCCTCAAAGCTCAAAATCATCATGCCTCCCCAACTAAAAAAGAAATGTTACCTTATTCTTAGGAACTTAAATTCTAAGATCTTATGACAGGCACAAAAAGGAATGAGGACGAACACCATTTCAGGACATTTCCTCAAAAAGAATACAAGTAAGGTGTGCCACACACTTTCATGAATAAAACAAACACGATAATATCTAATAATTCCATTACACCATTATATATGCCTAAATTGCATTTGTACTAAGAAATGAAAAAAAATCCTTGGAAAAGAACCAGGATGGCTTTTAATTGTCCATTAGGAAAAATAGCAAAGAATAAAATCTCTTGCAATGATTTCCTTTCAAGTTCATTCACCTTATTTTTAAAATACAAAATCAAAAACATATTGAGATGCATGGTGAGGCTGCGCAATAAAGCAAAGCAAACTGCCTCTTCTCCTCAGCTAGACTTAACAGCTACAGCAAGCCCACAGTGCCAGCTTGAGACAGGCAAGGCAACTAGCATTGCACAAAGCAAAATCTTCATTTTTCATTTTCAAACTGATTTCACTGAGAAAATCTCTGTGAGTCTCTCTCCGTCTGTCCATCTAATCTGTCTGTCTGTCTGTCTATCTCTCTCTCATTTTTTTTCTCTAAATTGAAGGTTCTGGATTGAAGAAGTAGGGTATTCCTCTATTACGCAGGATATTTCCTAAGCCAATGAAAAACAATAGCAATTTTATTTTCACACGTAGCTTCCCCTCCCAGGGCATATTACATGAATGAATGGCTCATAGGACACAACGCTAATAATAAACTCTACCAACTGTGCCAACACAAGTGTGAGAAAAGCACTGGGAAGCAAAGGCTGGCCAAAGGAAATCTCCCATACCTGCAACAGCCAACTCCTTCCAAGAAAGCTGTTGAGACTGCTTGTTTATTTACTTGCTTATTTGCCAGGAAGGTGTTCTTTTGAGAGTGCAAATAAACTCGTCTATTATTTTTTTTAAGATGCTAGAGAACTATACTGGCAGCCACAGCAATATATGTTGAAGGAACAACCCTTTACTAGCTAAAAACTCGTAGGCCATTCCTCACACCCATGTGAAATGAAACCATAAAGCACTGTTGAAAATGTAAACACTAAGAGTGATTGTACATGTTACAAACTCATCGCATCTGACATTCTAAGACTTGTACTAAAGTGTTAACTAAATTGTCTACATTTTCAAGAGCATCCTGACTGAATTATCACGCCCACCCTACAGGTTCAAATTCAATAAGACACTTTTCATTTGGATTTTTGCTTTTAAATCCCAAGTTTGTTTCCTTCCTGCAACACTACTGGAATTTAGTTTACTCAGCCACTACTAGTCAACCGATATACAAAGATGAAAGATGAAAGCTATTTGGCTTATTGTGAAAATAGACTTTAACTGGAAAAATGGTTTCATATAAATTATTCCACAATCTACATTTTTTTGAGTCCAATGTGAATTACAAATTTTTCACAGTTATATTTAAGCTGCATAGTGACAGTGAATTAAGGCAATTCCCACCACTAGTGATGACCTTCCTCCGCCACTGTTCTCAGCGTGCATCCCATACCTCCACCCTGGACTGCTAGTGTAACAGGTCCCTTTTGTGTATAGCATGTTGGGATTTGGGTCTCTTCATCCTATTGTCATTAGCTTTGAGTTAGGTATTTAAGGCTGATCATCTTTTATTTCTAGTCAATGCTCATAAAACTGCTTTGCTTCTAGTACCATCCACTTTTTTTTTCTCAGTTTGCAGGAAGACATAGAAATATGAGGCAACACACAAATGATTCATGTTCTATGGTTCTGTACAATCTACGTTTTTATGGGAAAGTAGAAGTTCAACACAATTCTCTTTCATTCATTTCATTCAGTTAACAACTCTTTATTGAGCACTTACAACATTGAAAGCCCTTCTTAGCACTGAATTTATAGTTCTGGATAAAATAAAGTGAGTATTGTCCTCCACAGTCAAAATTCTCCTGGGAAGTGCCAGGAATAGAGAAAAAGTATTGTTTTCAATAAAATTAGGAAATTTTAAGAAAAACTTTCAATTGAATAGAAGAATATATAAACTGAATTGACTAAAATTTTTCTAAATTAAGAAAGCTGTTATTATAAATTAGGCAACAAAAGAGCCCTGGACCTAAAACTTCAGGTTAACTGGCCAAAGAAGAGTTCTCTAAGACAAGTAACATTGAATTGGTTTTCTTATGGAAATGTTAATAAACAAATAAAAAATTGAAGATTATGGAGCCAGAGCGGTGGCGTGGAGCAGTTAGGCCTCTTCCTTGCCACCGCTAGCCTAGGACAGTTCGTAGTTCAATCCCCCAGTGTCCCATATGGTCCCCCAAGCCAGGAGCAATTTCTGAGCTCATAGCCAGGAGCAACCCCTGAGCATCCCCGGGTGTGCCCCCCCCCAAAAAAAGAAATTTAAGATTAAAAATGTTTTACTTGAGAATGAGCTTGGTGAGTTCAAGAATAGAAAAGAGAAGTCATAGAAATAATACAGTCTGTAGGGTACTTGCCTTTTCACAGCTGACTCACATTCATTCTCAGAATCAGAACTCTTCAGCTTGCCAGAAGTGTTCTTGACTAAAAGCAAAGAACTAGGAATAGCCTTGAAGACTGCCCAGTAAGGCCCCAAAATAAATGAAAACAACAAAAAATTGTTAGTCTAACAAATTGAAGAGTATGCAGTTGTGGACACAGTACAAAGATTAAGACACTTACATTGCATGTAGCCAAGCCCAGTTCTAATCCCAAAATGACCTATGGGCCTGCAAACACCATGAGAAATGACCCCTCAGCAGAGTCCTAAGCATAGCACAGTGTATTTCAAGAAAAAGAGAAATAGAAAGAAGCAGAGACAGAGAGAGGAGACAGGAAGATCACAGTATAATTAAGATAAATCTGAAAAATATGAGATTTGAGATTGGAATGTATTCTAAATGCAAAGGACAGCTTCTACCTTTGGAAAGATACTGCACAAGGCACAAAGAAGTGATTTGATCTGATTTCAAGGGGAGGAATGCAGTTTGCTGGGGAACCTAATGAATAATCAAAGCATGACTGATACAGGATATATTTTAAAGAGAAAAGAAGATTATAAACATAATAACTCATTGTTTTAGTGTGAACCATTAAGGAGAAGGCCAGCAGTTAACTGAGATGGAGATGACTGGGGCAGGGGGATTTTTCTTCTTTTATTTTGGTTTTGGGGCCACACCTAGCAGCACTCTGGGATTACTCCTGGCTCTGCACTCAGAGAGCACTCCTGGTTTAGGGCACCATAAGGGATGCTGGGAATCGAACCCAGGTCTGTCCCAGGTCAGCTGCATTCAAGACCCTACCATTTTGCTACCACTCCAGCCCCTGGGACTTTTATTCTTTTTTTTTTTTTTTGAGTGAACTACCACATTTGTTTAATAATTTTGTAAGTCTTATCTCAGTTTAACATTATTCTTACTGGTGACAAATTTTGCACTACACAGAAATTCATGCTCTTTAGAAGACAAAAAACATATGCAAACTATAGTATTTGTTTTAGAAATTGAACAAACAAATTGACCTCTTCTAGGTAACTTTCATGAAAAGTGTAACTTATAATGTGCAAAAAGGTGCCTGAGAAATCCTGTGTATTATATAAAAACAGAAGTAATATTTTCAGTCTATAATGTTTGGAAACTTTTGTCTAGAGTAATTTTTTTATTGATTGTATAGTTTTTATAAGTACATCGAATTTTTATACATTTATATTCATATATGTGCATTTCAGTGTAGACCAATAATCATTTCTTTAAATATGATCTTTAAACTGGTTCTATAGGTTTCAGTCATGTAAAGAACACCCCGCTACATCAGTGCAACATTCCCACCACCATTGTCCCAAAGCTCCCTCCCACCCACCTCACCCCCACCTGCACTCTAGACAGGCTTTCCAGG
>PVKC010039013.1:0-12649 GCA_004027635.1 Crocidura indochinensis
TTTTTTTTTTTTGAGTAATTGACAGCTTTTTGGAGGAAAGTGATTATAAAAAGCCTGTAATTCTTGAGTATTGCTTCAAAGCGATCAGTTTTCCATTTATTACTTTGTTTTGACATTTTCTGCGATGGTACTACAAATATTTTCAGCATCTCTTTGTTCTCATCGGTCTTTCTTTCCTGTATTCTCTGTTAACCTGAGACTATGCTGCTGAATCTCGTCTATTCTGCGCAATACTCAAACTGAACCAACAACCCCCTGAACTCTGAAAGAATTCTTAGCTTACTGCCATGTGGCAGCCAGATTTCCAGCTCTCCTGATGATTCATCTGTACCAGTTTGCAATAACCAAGAAGTAAAATGTCTTTGTGCAGACAGGGTAGAGAGCTCTCTTTAATCCCAGTTTTGTCTAAATTCAGCTGTAGCCATCAATTTCTCTTCAAATTCTTCATCAGCAAAATAGAAATTACCCTAGTATTATGGTACTTAGCTTTGTTTTCTTTATGAAGGACTTTGAAGATGAGAAGAGTTGCATTATTTTCCTTTGCGATTTAAATTAATGGTGTTAAGAAATATGACACATCCTGTGTTTGGTGGCACTTCCTTGACTTTCTTGCTCCACCTTGATTTTTTTGCTTACACATTCAAATACATCCCATCATTTCATTGATGACTATCTTCAGTTAATTTTACATTTTTATTTTAACTCAAAAATTTTTACTATTTAAAAGGAAAAAATGTTATTGAAATAAACAAGACAAACTTTTAAGAATTTTGTCCTAGTCTTCTGTAACTAGATAGGTACTATTTCAGTCAATCAGTTGCATACCTAAAATCTTAGTTATAAGAAATCATGTAGAAAACATTGAACTAAGAGAAATCAATGAGAAAATAGAATAAACATTCAATATTGAGGGCTAAAGATACAGTTCAATAGACTGGAATATATACATTTCACGTAGGAAGTACAAATTTGATTTCTAGCACTATAAGATCTCCACTGTGAGCAGCTTCTGAGTTTTGAATCAATACACTGAAACCTGTTAGGTGTGGCTCAAAGCTAAAGCAAACATGCAGTGAAAAGATAGTACTGTAAGTAAGGCACATGTGTTTACAGTCAATTTGAGTTCAATCACCAATACTACATGTGGTTGTTTCCCATGAACCCACCAGGAGTGGTTCTTAAGCAAAGGTATGCTCTCCTACACACACAAAAAAAGAGACAAAAATGAAAGAATTTTGTTTAATATGCAATTTTTGAACATCATAAAATCAAAATAGCAAAGTATATATTATAGATATTATTTAGAAGCATCATTAGAATTAGCTAACTCCTGAGCTGTTTCATCTTTTATGAAAAATTGATGTAAGAATATGCCTATGAAGTGCAGCATGACAATACTTACTCTTATTCCTAAGGTTATTTAAATTACATTTTCAACATAATTACATACATGAAAAATTGCATTACCATATTTACTTCAAATGTATGTTTTAAATGTATTGAAATACATAAAATGGGATTTGTTTTTTATCTTAGCATAATTCATTAGGTTCATAATATTCTAGATAAGTGTAAAACCAAAGAATTTTCATCATCACACTAGAAATAAATTTGAAAAAAAAAGTACCATATTTCCTTAAAGGCAAGTTTAAAAGATTAGATAAAGAACAGAATTAAGAGGCATGAAACTAGCTCAGTTGTCAGGACAAGACTTTTGCATTCCATGGGTCCTGAATGTGAACCCTAGCCCCTGAACATCTTTAAATATTCCTCTGGTAATCCATGGAAGCTCAGGGTACATCCTTGGGTCTACATCCTTGGGTCCTAGCATTGAACTACCTACCAAGTAGTCTTAGGTGACCACTGGCTGAGTAATACTGACAATATTTCCAAAACTTTGAACACAGCATGCAAGCTACCCCCAACCCCCACCCTAAATATATAATATATGGTATACTTGTATAGTATGTTATGATATGCAAATTCAGGGAGAGAATATAAGTTTGATAAAAATTAGTTTTTTAACCTGAGTCCTATTATATTTTTATAATATCATTAATATTAAACTAATTCTTTACAACTTTAAAAAGTCAAACTATAATTTTTCATAAGTTTGTAGTCTATATACATGTGTATATGTGCATACATATGAGTGTCTGCTTTAATTTGAGGGGCCATACCTGCCATAGCCCCTGATCTATAGGCATGATGGCTGAACACCAGCAGGACTACTATGGTGCAGGCCCAGTCTCCCCCCTGAAAAAGGGGTAAAGTTTTGGTAGACACTGCTGAGAAAAGGTCAGTTGTGCCTTAGGATAGCACTTGGCAGAACAGCAACAACAAACTTACTAGACATTAATGTATGATGAGAATTAACAATGCCGAGTACATAAAAAACAAATTATGTGCCTTTGCCCCTTGTATTAAAACAAGAATTGTTGGAACACTCTAAACTGATGAAATAATATACAATTATATTTTTTCAAGCTGATAGAATCAATAATAATGTTTCTTAGTCAGTTATTTAGTATTGCGTACAATACTACAAGTGTGTTTGGTCTTTTAATTACATCTGCCCTCTTTTTACAATAGCTTTTTGGTATAATATAAATGACAATGGGATTGTACTTTGTCAATTAATAACTGACTAACAAGAATCATATCCAAGAGGAAAGAATAAGTATTTTTCTGATTTCTGTTAACTAGTAAGAATTATATCCAAAATGAAATAATAAATACTTTTCTGATGTCTGTCTATGGTAAATAAAACTGATAACAAAGAATTTTAAATACACATATAACGTTTACATGATTTATCTAATGATTGTGCTGACAGGTAATGTTTATTCTGTAGCAAAAAAGTGTCACAATTAATCTACCCAACTTCCTACTATTGATAATTTTTTGCTTAAATATGAAGTACAATCTCAATAAATCGATTCAGTTCCAACTACTCTTGAGTGTGTTTGGTCTCTGAGTGTCCACTCTTCGCAGATTCCTTAATCCCATCCTTCTATCGAATAACCCTCTCTCAGCCTCTCTCAGTGCTGCCTGACTCTGCTGGCCAGTAACATACACCCAGCCAGGATGTTGTGTTCAGGGTTTCTAGTCAATGAACAGACCATATAGCACAAGAGCCCTATCATGTAGCCAGGCCCTATCACATGCAATGAATGCACACTAGTCTTTTGCGCTCTTTTTCTCTCTCTTTCTATTCCTTTAACATATATTCTTATGTAATAAATTGCAAATCCAAAGCGGATTTTTTTAAACATTGTAAGTAAAAAAAAAAAAAAAAAAACAATCTAGAGGTTGCTGTGAAGGTAATTTTTTTTTTTTTTTTTTTTGGTTTTTGGGTCACTCCCGGTGATACTCAGGGGTTACTCCTGGCTATTCGCTCAGAAGTCGCTCCTGGCAGGCACGGGGGACCATATGGGGAACCGGGGGATCAACCGTGGTCCGTCCTAGGTTAGCGCAGGCACCTTACCCCCAGCGCCACCGCCCGGCCCCCGTGAAGGTATTTTTTAAGGTATAATTAGCACTTTAATCAACCAGATTAAAATAGCCCATCTTCTATAATATGGTGGATTTCATCTAAATAATTGAAGAACTTCTTAGGGGAAAAAAACAAATAAACAAACAAAGATTTTCCATGGATGAAGAAAAAAAACTGCTCTCAAGAGTCAACTGACAAATCAATTATTTTCTGGAGCTCTAGCCTATGCTTTTATGTGGCAAATTTCAGACTTGCTGGCCCACACAATGGTATGAATCAGTTTTTTTGTTTTGTTTTGTTTTGCTTTTTTGGTTTTTGGGCCACACCCAGTGACACTCAGGGGTTACTCCTGGCTATGCGCTCAGAGGTCGCTCCTGGCTTGGGGACCATATGGGGAACCGGGGGATCAAACCGTGGTCCATCCTAAGCTAGCGCAGGCAAGGCAGGTCCCTTACCTCCAGTGCCACCGCCCAGCCCCGGTATGAATCAGTTTTTAAAAATAAATCTCACTTCCTGTATATGTACAGACAGACTACTGGTTCTGCTTTTATTTTGTTTAGTTTTTTTTGGTCTTAGAAATATAACACACCTACATTTTAATTATTATTAGTTACTATTAATATTGTTATTATTAATACTTTAGCTTGAATTTTTCCCTTTTTCTTTTTACTTCGTGAATTCCTCCACACATCTGGTTGGGTGATGCTGACTGAATTCATCAGTAGTCAAGTAACGCAGGCACAGGAGGATGAAGGCTTAGCAAAACAAATAGTTGAGGAAATGAAGGAGAACTGTGCTCATGCCCTCACTGTGTTTATACAAGGGCATTCCATGCACCACCATCCAAAAAGGAAAGGAAAAAGTGATTTTGACATACTCAAGCAGTGAGGTCTGCGCAGTTAAGAACAAAGTTGAATTTGCTGAGAAGAAGCCATTGAATATTTGGAATCAAGTGTTTTGGGTTTCTCTCCCTAATTTGTTAGTCATAGACATTAAATTTACAACCATCAAAATGTGCTCCTGAATCATAAATATCATTTATTTCTTGATTAGTCTCTGCTAATGGGCCTCCTTGTGAAAAGACTTATTATATACCAGCAATTTCCCTCAATCTCCAGGAACTTGATATAGGCCAATTGCTGTTATACTGATAATTTCTCTCTGACTAATTGGTGTTTTATAAAGTGTCACAGTAGAAACTTTATGTTTCAAGAGGCCTGCACTCACTGTTGACATCAGTGCCAAACTATAGAGAAACTGTCTCACTGTATAAAAATTATTTGTGGACACTCTAAATGACTCTTTAGGAGACTTAATTTAATAGAAAGACACAGGATAGAAATGAATTAAGAAGATTAATGTTCTAAAAATTAATGGCTTTTATAATCTTTGACTATCCCAGAAAATATTAACTGAGCATTGTGTTTAATATTGCAGAGATTCCATTATCCATTTTACTTTTACTTTATAGAAGAGGTTAATTAAGGATAAGCCAAAGCCATCCAAATGAAATAGCAAAATTTATCTAAGTAAATACTTCATATCCATGTACATTTTTCTATGACTTTAACAATGAACTCAACACTGATAGGCACAAGAGGTAATTCGTGCCAGTATTTAAACCTAGGTTTGATGCAAAGTGCTAAAGCAAGAACTCATTATCCTGCTCCTAACAGGAGCATATATTTTGAAATATATACTTTGAATATATATAAAGACTCTAACTCATACAGAGTTGCCATATCTCCAAGTAGGTCAAAAGAAAGGGATGCATCGTTGTAGATGCCTAAATGGAATCAAAACTAAGACTACAGGGTTGGAGAGATAGCACAGCAGAGGGCATTTGCCTTGCTCGTGGCCAACCCAGGAAAGACAGTGGTTCAATTCCCAGCATCCCATATAGACCCCCGAGCCTGCCAGGGGCGATTTTTTTTTCTTTTTTTTGGGGGGGGGTCACACCCGGCAGTGCTTAGGAGTTACTCCTGGCTCCATGCTCAGAAATTGCTCCTGGCAGGCACGGGGGACCATATGGGGCACCGGGATTTAAACCGATGACCTTTTGCATGAAAGGCAAACGCCTTACCTCCATGCTATCTCCTGGGCCCCGATTTATTTTATTTTTTATAATATCTTTATTTAAGCACCATGATTACAAACATAATTGTAGTTGGGTTTCAGTCATAAAAAGAACAGTCCCCCTTCACCAGTGCAATGGGGGCATTGGTGGTGGGAATATTGCACTGGGAATGTTGCACAGGGCAATTTCTGAGTGAACTCCTGAGCACCGCCAGATGTGAACCAACTCCCCCACCCCAAAAAAAAGAAAAAAAACTAAAAATATATTGTTCTATGCTGAAAGAGAAAGTTAGCATGTTTGAATATATATAACATGCCAAATACTTTCATATTAATTTTAGTCTCACAAATTTATGTTATCTGCATCTGTGTGTAACAAGTTTGAACTTCATAAAATTCTATTTGTTTGCTCCACATCATGCTGATGACATATAAATTGACAGTCCAAATGCTTCTATTTTCTGTAAATGAAAATAGTATTTTTCATTCTAGATTTTTTTAATAAATTGCTATAACATTTATACATCATAATATAGTTCAAAATAGGCAAAATATGTACATTTTAATGAGATTTTTTTCTTCCTGGGCCCAGAGAGATAGCACAGTGGCGTTTGCCTTACAAGCAGCCGATCCAGGACCAAAGGTGGTTGGTTAATTCCCGTGTCCCATATGGTCCCCTGTGACTGCCAGGAGCTATTTCTGAGCAGACAGCCAGGAGTAACCCCTGAGCACTGCCAGGTGTGGCCCAAAAACCAATATATATATATATATATATATATACACACATATATTTTTTTTTCTTCCAGCAGAAAATAGAATCTATTCTATTTTTTGTTTTGGATTTTTTTGTTTGGGGCCATGCTCTTTGATGTTCAGGGGTTACCCTTAGCTCTGAACTTAGGAATTATTGCTGGTGATGCTTGATAATTTGGAATGTCAAGCATCAAGCCATGGTCAGACAAGTTTAAGGCAAGCACCCTACCCATTGCACTATCACTCCAACCCTAGAATATAATCGTATGTATAGTAAATACCATTGAAATGATTGTGACAGGTTTGTATTTGGATCAAAATAGAACATATTTTTAAAAGAGTGCACATTTGTTCCAAATGTTTTCCGAGAACTGTTGTAATATTAACTGATGTAGATGATGACAGGAGGACCATTTAGAGGAAATGATTTATTAGCACTCTAGAGTCATTGTACAGATGAATATTTCATCCTTCAGACTGACCCTACTGTCAACAGTTGAGAACTCTGAGCTGATTCTGCAGTCTCCAGAAATGGAGATGAAATTGTCTTTTTACTATTACTTTGTAAGTCAGAAAGCATTTTTAAAAAATTAGAGAAGATTAATTTTCTCTCCCTTTTCTAGACTACTAAGTCACGATGGGATCAATTATTTTCTTACCATTAATAATTTTCACCATAATAATTATGACGAAAATGACATAATGGTTATAGTGCTAGCTACTTAACATTTACCATCTAACTGCTAAAATGGTAGAAACTAGATGATTTAAACTGAGTCTTTCATGCCAGAACTTAGGCTATTGTTTGCCTAATTCATATTTTTAAATTAAATGTGCAAAGTTCAGACATAAGAGCCTTCCAAACAGTTAAGTCTAAAAATGACACATGCAAATAAAATAAAGACAATGTAACAGATGTTTTTCTTTCCAGATGTTAGCATCTCTGAAACAGGAATGAATCCTATTCCAGTTGACAATATATTTTTCCTGTATAATGGTGCAAAAATAATTGTACCAAAATCAGTTGTAGCAAATTTTGTGCTACAAAATAAAATAATAAAATAATATTTAAAAAATAATAAAATCAATTTTATTAAGAAACCCAAGTACGAACATGCTTGTAATTATGGTGTTTAAATAAAGATTTATATAAAAAAAGAACCATAAGTTAAAACCCAGTTGTTTATTTCAACATTACCAAATAGTAGGGTTATTTGTATGTTTTGAAATAAAAACTAAAGGAAAAAGTCTTGAGCATGGGAAATATTTAGGTCTTCTGTTTACACTCATAGAATCTGTAAAATTACTTACTAATAATGTCAAATATTTTCTTTGGGGGACTTGGGCCCTACTTGATAGTACTTGTGGCTTAATCCTGGCTTTTGCTCAGGGATCACTCTTGAAGGGATTCGGGAGACCAAATGCAGTGTTAGTGACTGACTCAGGGCTAGCTGCATGTAAGAAAAATAGCTTAGCCTGGGACTACCTCTGGCTTTCACAATATTATCACAATGTTATCATAAATTTGTTGATTGAATCAGCTGCTATCATTAGAAAATTAGAAAAAGAAGTAATGGACATTGGAAAGACTTGGATTTATACCTTGAATTTAACCAATTCAACTTTTTTATATAATATATTTATTTAAGCACCATGATTACAAGCATGATTGTAGTTGGGTTTCAGTCATAAGGAGGGAGGGGAGGCATTGGTGGTGGGAATGTTCCACTGGTGAAGGGGGTTGTTCTGTTTATGACCAATTCAATTTTGAATTTAGGATTCACAATCAGCTTTTTTTTAATTTTTATATGACAGGTGAAATTATACTTACCTGCTTTCTCCCTTCCAAATAATTTTGAAAGGAAGTAAAATAGCATATACACATTACTTTTAATTATTCATGAAGTCACATACAGTTCTATCATTTCTAGGAAAAAAATGGCCATATTTTCCATGCCTGTTTTATATATGTTAACTCTTGCTATAATTTTTTTGTATTTTGCCTTTTTTACTCTGAGAATTTATACCCTAGATTGTCTAGTGCTATTGTACCTATCTGTTTTCCTATGGCTGATTTTTTCCCATTCACCAACAACCTTAATTGTTTTTGTTTTAAAACAAAACTGTGGGACCAAGCAATAGCACAGTGGTAGGGCATGTGCCTTGCATCTGTCTGACCCAGGACAGACCTGGGTTCAATCCCTATATTCCATATGGTCCCCCAAGCCAGGAGCGATTTCTGAGCACATAGCCATGAGTAAACCCTGAGCATCACCAGGTATGGACCCAAAACCAAAACCAAAACAAACAGACAAAAAAGTCTTGCCAAACAATTTTGAAAAAAACCTGACATTGTATTTGAGGCCTTTTATAGCTTGAAAGTTAACTTCCGAATACAATTCTTTCTAATTTAATAACAACAACAAAAAGTTACAATTACATCAAATCAACTAGGCTTGAAGCTCTCATCCTGGCATATCTATTATAAACTCAATAGAAAATTGCATTAGTACTGTAACTAACTGGTCTATATACACTCCCAAATAAAGTCATTCTTAGTCACACCAAAAGAGATGTTTTCAGATTGAAAATATCAATTTTCAACATCAAAATTTCAACTTGAAATGTTTTGGACATGAGTGAAGTGACTTAAAAGTTTAAGTTTTCTGAGCAGACAGCCAGGAGTATCCCCTGAGCACTGCCGGGTGTGCGCGCCCCCCCCCCCAAAAAAAAAGTTTAAGTTTTGTGTTTGTAAGATTTTTCAGAGATAATAGATGGCCCCAGTCCTCTCGTAGGCACAAAGAACTTGGGCCACTCTCATTGTTATTCAATCTGGGATCAAAGTTGAATCCTCCAGAATGGGGAATATAGAACCACTGGAGTGGTGCTTGGAGGACTTTGCAGTGTCAGCTATCAAATCTGGTTCTCCAATCCTTTGAGCTATCTCCCAGCTCTTTTATGATATAAATGAATTTAAAGCATGGCCCAAAATATGACACATAAATCTCAGAGATAAGTTCAATATCTTTAAGGAATAAAAAATATTCAATTAAAAATTATTTAGAAAGTTCACTAAGCATTTTTGTTTGTTTGTTTGTAAGTTACATCTGGCTGTGCTGAGGGTGGGGGAGGAATGTGTGGAGCCAGGACTAAAACCAGGATCAGTGTGTACAAAAAATACTCCAACCAGCAATATCATGCAATGATCCTTTTTTAGTCCCAGTGTAGGTAGCATAAGAGTAAAAGCATGATTCCATTTTATCATTGTAATAGTCTGCTGTACCAATAAGGAAGTATGCCTAGGAAAGCCACAGAAACTCAACGATCTGAACACATGTTTTCAGAGGCCTGGGTTCAGTAGTTGGCCCCACATGGTCCTCTGAACATCACTGAGAGTGACCCCAAGCACAGAATCAGAAATAGCAGCACTTGGGCACCACCAGGTTTGATCTTCCAAACACACATATACAAGCACACGCATATACACACACATACACATATAAATGCACACATATCCTATGTAGCTAGAGAATTGACAACAGCTTCAATACACCTCCTACATATGCTTGCAAGTTCAGTCATGTCAATAAATACTCACCTTCTTGACAGAAACCAAGCACTTTATATTCTTTCTTTTAAATACAATATAGTTACAGAATCACATGTTTTAGCATCTAGTAGTTTATCTCTGCATACACATATATCTAGTGTACAAAATTGGGACTTCAGCCTAGTTCATCTCACTCAGGGAATGTCAGCTACACAGGTCATGTTAGTCTATCTCTGCTGTGTCACTCTATTCATGAACAGTACCAGATTCTCAGTAAGTACTCAAGGGAGTTGCTTTATGTTTTGGTTATCTTTGCTTTCACATCAAAATTGAGATTATTTGAGGCGATGAACTTTTCTAGAATACTTATAGATTTTATGCATGTTCCTAAAAAGCATGAAGCAGTCAGTTGAGTATCTTTCTGAACGTTTTCCATCTAATATGAATAAAAGAAAGGTTATTAACTTCCCTCAATTAAATTAAAATTTCTTCACAGATATATTATCTACAGCTGGATTCATTACTTCAATTCTGAAAAAAATCTTGGGATGTAGAAGTGAGGTAGTAATAGTTGTCTGTTTAAAAATAAAAAAAAGGTGGAGTAGAAAGAATTTTCTACGTGATTTAACTCATATGGGTTGATTTAACTAACATGATAAAACTAAAACTGTACACCAGATGTTACCTATACTTAATCTTCTTATGCAATTATATATTCTCTATTATTTAAGTATGTTACATATTATATCTCATGAATCTGTGTATTCATAGTTTTGTTAGCTTAAACACTAGAGAAGAAACTTTGGGTCATAGTTGCTGTAATTCATACAGTCATTCTGTATGTGATTCCATTTCACTCAAGGAAGTACTTTTCTGTGACTGCCTGTTCAATTTTATTCCCTGGTCAAACATTCATAAGTCACCAAATACTAAAGGTCAGTTATGAATTAATCTGGCATTTACTAGTTTTGATCTGATTAAACTTTTTTCTAATTCTTAAGAATATCACTAATCACAATAACATCTTCTGTAACTAAATATAACATAAACTATTGTAGCTACAATTTTCTTGACTCACGTACAGAAAAGTAGGCCTTCCACTATTTCCAAAGTAGCATTTATTTATATTAAGTTGGATTAAGTAATTATACTTTTAAACAAAGCCCTTGCTATTCAGACAAGACATTGCCGAGTTTCAGGTTTTTCTAATTCTTTTAATTCATTTAGTCTCAATACAACTATTTTGCTATGTCACCAGAGATTTAACCAGACTGAAATCTCATCAGCAAGATTTTATGTATTTTCTGCATAATTTATTTGATGTAAGGCTTTGTACCATTTTAGATAGTAAGGAATTACATTTTCCTAATCTCTACCAGCCCCCAAAATGCTGATTTCTCTGTTACCCTATCATTAATCTTGTATTTGTGTGGTACGTTTACTATAATTGATGAATAAATATTAATATATTATCACAAAAATCTATAGTTATTTTTATGTCATCATTCTATAAATGCTATCTATATACCCGGTTTGTTGAATCCATTGTTTTGCAGCTCCCTGCAAAACCAGTCATTGCTTCTCAGAGTCTAATGGGGATAGAATTATACAAATAAAGCATAGAATTTAAATAGTGCTTATTTAATTAGTTTTCACACTAGCTCTATTCTATAAAAGCTTTTGTTATTGTACTAAATTTTGATTAGGAAACTGAGACACAGAAAATTTAAACTAACCTTATTCTATAAAGGCTTTTGTTATAGTACTAAATTTTCATTAAGAAACTGAGGCACAGAAAGTTTAAAAGAACTTAAATAAATCACACAGCCAGAAAGGAAATGAAGGCATAATTTGTGCCTAGAGTTCTAGAAGCCATACTCTTTCTTAGTAACTTTCCCCTGCTGCTTATGGAGCAATTAGTCCTTTAGATGACTGGTTGTTATAAGAGCATAAATAGCATTATGCTTTTTTTGGGGGGGGGGGGTTGGTTTTTGGGTCATACCCAGTGGCATTCAGGAGTTACTCCTGGCTCTATGCTCAGAAATCACCCCTGGCAGACTCAGGGACCATATGGGATGCTGGGATTCGAACCACAGTCCACCTGTGTTGGTTGCGTGCAGGTCAAACACCTTAGCAGTGTGCTATTGCTCTGGCCCAGCATTGTGCTTTCTAATTAGATACAATTTTATTTATTTATTTATTTATTTGGTTTTTGGGCCACACCCAGTGACGCTCAGGGGTTACTCCTGGCTATGCGCTCAGAAGTCGCTCCTGGCAGGCACGGGGGGACCATATGGGAACCGGGGGATCGAACCGTGGTCTGTCCTAGGCTAGGCAGCAGGCACCTTACCTCCTGCGCCACCTCCCGGCTCCCTAGATACAATTTTATGATTTTACTTGAAGCAACATAATAAGAAATAACCATTAGGGCAAAGTACAGGAAACTTCCCAAAACATTTAAATGCATACTATTGCTTTAGAAAACAAAGTATTTGAATTGATATATTATTATTATTATTATTATTATTATTATTATTATTATTATTATTATTATGGTCATGGTTATGATCATTATCTTGGGGGAGCCACAAGGGTGTTCAAGGGTTATTTTCTGGCTCTGTGCTCAGTAATCATTCCTGGAGGGCTCAAAAGTCTATAGTGGATGCCTGGCATTGAACCAGGGTCGGCTGCATGCAAGGCAAATGCCCCACGTGCTGTGTTAAAACTCCGTTCCCGGGCCCGGCAGATAGCATGGAGGTAAGGCATTTGCCTTT
>PVKC010039015.1:0-12641 GCA_004027635.1 Crocidura indochinensis
ATGTTTTGTTCATCATTGAAATATATGCAATGTACAATTTATTGCATTAAATGATGTTAATATATTTAATAATCTTTTTTGGAAATGTGGATAAAGGTCAGAAACATATATATTTTATATATGTAACATATAAAGATTTCAAATTTTTGTATTTTCCTTTATTGACTTTCCATGCAAATAAAGGATACTGATACATTGTCCTTTTAAAGGACACAAATTGCAATATTCATTTGCTCCTTCTCAGTAGCTTTTCTCATTAGCCTTTGCTATGACTTATTGTCTCCTTATATGTGATACATTGATGAACTCTTATTCATTATAATGATGTGATGCAATGCTAGTCATATATCTGCAAAAAAGTCAACTTACAGTTTTAAAAATTAAATGTGAACTTCATTATAAATATATATTATATACACCATGATAAAATTCTAATCTCATCTTCCATATTATTAACACTAATATCAAGTGACAGGGACAATAATCACATTACTATCATGAGGTTCATCACAATAATGCACTAGTTCTATAACAAAGTAATTTTCTTTATCAATAAACTTGTCATTTTGTTCATGTACTGTGGCTCATTTACAAGGAACTTAAAGTTCCCACATGAAATCACTGCTTTTACTTAGAAACTCTGCCTTTAAAAAGTATCATGATTTCAAATAAAAACTAAAATTAAATATATTTTATATCAGCTAATTAAAATGTATTATTTCAACATACTAACTAATGTAACTGTGGTAGGAACAGAAGAAGTATAGCCTTTTGTATTCTGATCTATTATTGCCTCAAATTTTAAATTGGGATATTGCCATGTCAAATGCAAAATCATTCTTAAATATAGTAATATCAGGAGCCGGGCAGTGGCGCTGGAGGTAAGGTGCCTGCGCTAACCTAGGACGGACCTCGGTTCGATCCCCCGGTTCCCTATATGGTCCCCGTACCTGCCAGGAGCGACTTCTGAGCGAATAGCCAGGAGTAACCCCTGAGCGTCACTGGGTGTGGCCCAAAAACCAAAAAATATATAGTAATATCACTAGCAATCTCTGTAAAACTGAATGCATTTGGGGGCCTGAAAGAGTATATAAGGCAGGGAACAGACTTGTATAGATTGGACTCAGGATGGAATCACAATACCAAGTTTGATCCCTGATTCTTTTCAGTGGTGAACCATGAGTAGTAGTGACAAAGATAACACCTTTTGCACAAATGAGTTGGGCAGAGAAAACAAAAAACCTCCAAAAATAATTGGATTCATTATTGTATTTAAACAAATCAAACTAGTGGTGGCACTGTTCTTAGTGAGTGTACTATAACATATAAAACAGACGTTTTTAATAATACACAATTTATTTTTAATTTTAAAACGATATATAGAATTTAAGTTGCCTGATAATATTAATGGTCAGAAAATTTTAGAAAATTTATATAGAACAAATTTTATTGCAAAGCTTACCTGATATAGAGGTTTTGAATATTTTCTCCTGTGTGAAGTCAGTGAAAAAAGATTAAGCTACTGACCTTACTGAGTATATCTATATTGAATTGAAATAAGTTCCTGACTTCCTCCCAGCTCTTTTCATGGTCAGTCAATCTCCCTGGCTAATATATCTATATGTAGGCTGATATATGCCTGGAGAGTGGTTAAACACTAGAGGCAGTTTCTCTGTGGGTAGATGATTTTAAAGTTACAGTGTAATGGAGTGTATGACCATTTACCATATGAACAGATAACCCGTGTGTCATCCAGGGAGCTATTTAAAGTTATGTATTGGTCAAATGAGCCAAAAAGAGCAAAAGAAGATCAGGATTACTGAGTATGTAAAAAATAAAAAAAGATAGGGACTGGAGTGATAGCACATTTGCCTTGCACGTGGATGACCTAGGACGGACCTGAGTTCGATCCCCCTAGCCAGGAGCTAATTCTGAGCGCATAGCTAGGAGTGACTCCGACTGTGGCCCATAAAACAGAAACAAAAACAACAACAACAACAACAACAACAAACCCGATAAAAGTATTTGTAGTAGCAGGTACTTTTTATATATTTGTCTTTAAAACATTGATAAAATTGATTGTGAATCATTAACTGCCTAAGGAGAATATTTCCTTAAGCATGTGATTTCGTTTTTGTTCTTATTTTAGTTAACCATATGTAATATAGAAGATCTCATTTCTATGAACTGTTTAATTTATTTTGTTTATTTTTTGAGGGGTCTACCAAAAGGCACTCAGGTGATTTGGTATGGAAAGTTTCCCACAAATATCAGTCAAACATACTGGAGACTCAACAAAAGCAAGGCACTGTGGTGCTGGGAATTACCTGGGACTTGTAGACAGTGATTGATGAGCATCTAAAGGATAACAGTCTGTGAGGGTGGTGCTTTAAGAAATTCAGTCAGGGGCCCGGTGGTGGCGCTGGAGGTAAGGTGCCTGCCTTGCCTGCGCTAGCCTAGGATGGACGGTGGTTCGATCCCCGGGTTCCCCATATGGTCCCCCAAGCCAGGAGGGACCTCTGAGCACATAGCCAGGAGTAAACCTTGAGCGTCACTGGGTGTGACCCAAAAACCAAAAAAAAAAAAATTCAGTCAAAGATGTTTGAGTTTACAAGGATTTATCAGAATAGCATTTGACTGGAAAGGCATGTACTTGAACCTCTGTAATCTCTCCAGCCTAAAGATAGTCTTATCCATGGTATTTTCCAATTAAGAGTAAAAGAAAGATACATAAAGATACCATAACTTTTCATACAAAACTTAATGTGCAGACCTACACTAGAGAATAGTATAGATTTATTTGTTAGGTTTCTGGTTTTGCTAACATACTAATTTCAATTTATAGTATAAAATTATGTATTCATTTTATTAAAAATAATTTAAAACTCATTTTAGAGCTATATTTCAGAAGAAAAACTACCAATTATTTGACAATCTGTTTCTAGTTGCTAAATACTAATTGCCTAAGGCTATCATATTTGACCTCTTTATAATAGCACCTTTATTATTAAGATTCCATGTGTTAACTTGAGAATATTTGCAATATTTTAGAAAACATTATTGTATTACTTAATACAAAAAATCCATTATAAATCTTAAGTAGTCCAAAATTGAGAAATCAATTGAATTTGAAATAAATTTGAATAACTTAAAATTAAGACTAAATAAGCAATGGTATTTAAGACATCATATATGGATATATAATCATATTTTACCATGAAATGATTTATCTGAAATCATATATTCAATATGATTTGTTTGCAATTTGTGAGCTTATTTTAATAGAAAGACAATAGAATATTTATACCTGTGCATATTTTATATGCCAACTATTGAAAAATATCCAAGGAAGAAAAGAAAAACAGTGCTTAGCAAATGTTAGACAACATTTTTAGATCTATACATAAAAATGATTTTGATAAACAAAGATTATTTATGGTTATCATTAGCTTCCTAATTCTATACTATGAGAAATATAATCTTGTATACAGTATTCTGAAAATCAACATTATTTTCTGTTTTTAAGAGATTTATGCTCAAAGAAATTAATCCTGATTTTACTAATGTCCTTTATACATGGTTTCTGGAAGCATTGTTTTATACAGAAAAATTTAAATATATTTAGCAGTTGGAGGAGCTTGAGCGATTGTGCAGCAGTAGGGCATTTGCCTTGCAGGTGACCCATCCAGGGCAGTCTGTGGTTTCATCCCCTGGTGTTCTATATGGTCCCCCAAGCCAGGTGATATTTCTGAGCACACCGCCAGGAGCAACCCTGAGGGTCACCGGGTGTGTTACCCCCCAAAAAAAAAAAACAATTAGCATGTGGAAAATTGTTACGACTCTTCCAACTTCCTGACTATCTCACCTGGACAGGGAAACCCTTCTACAACTGGGAGGGTTCTGTGGTTGGTAATTTAAGGGATTGCCTGTGCAGTAGGTAGAGACAGAAGCAGCAGGAAGGAAGACACACAAAAGAAGAGATAAGAGACACAGGTTGGGTGCAGAGAGGTTGTTAGCTAAGAGGCAATGTAAAAAATGTGTACATGAAAATTAGAGCTTTGTCTTCTGAAACTTCATCTGACTGCTGTGGATCATTTCCTTGCCATTATCCTGAACCTACAGACCCTCCAGCTGTAAGGTCTGTAGGCGCCAGACTGGACTAAGAAAGGCCTAACCATTTATCCATGCACCTCCAGGACTTGATAATTAATAATTTATACAAGAAAAAGTAATGTTCTGTCAATCTAGCAAATTGAAGAAAATTCTATTTATCCATGCATACCATAAATCACAATATATAATTAGAGGGACATCACTATTATATAATGTTCATTCTAAATTAAGTATATACAATAGACACTACAAAAGGAAAAGTTGAAATTCACTAGACAAAATTTTATATTTATTTTATATAAAATTTGATGTTATTATATTTAATTTTTATTTTGCTCTTGTGGTGACCATATGCTGCTGCATTCAAGAGATGAAATGACACTGAGGATTTAACTTAGATCCGTACAGTGCTAGTAATGTACTCTACCAATTCAGCCATATCTCAACACAGTTTTGCTATATCTTGATCTAAAATTCCACCATATTCAAAAGCTAATGTAGGAATTTTAAAAAAAAATCATATATGGTAAAGTCAGGGAATCCCATTTTGAGTTGAAATTTTCTCCCTGATTAAGAAGGATGCATGTGGCTTTTAATGAGTGGTGATTTCAGATAACTGAGAAAGAAGAGACTACCTATGATAAAAAAAAAAACATAAAAATGTTTGTGATTTGTATTCAAATGCTTATCTTAAATTGGCTGGTAAACCAGTCATTTGAACACTTAAATTATATTTCCTATTAAATGAGTTTAAAACTTCTCCCATGGAGATAATAAAGGATAAAAGCAACGAGACGTGAAAAAGTGAGGTAAAGACTATAAATCTCCAATATTTGTTGATTTTATTGCTATAAAAGCAAGATATGATTACAGAGAATAAATGAATAAAATGAAAATATTTCTTTGACAAGAAATAAATATTGCTTGGATATATTTTGTTTTAATATGTTGCATATATTGTATGTAATTTGTAATGTATTATATTCATGACACTGTTCTATGTATTTGACATTTAATAATTTATATGATCTCTCAAAGCTACAAATTTGCTATATAGAAATATGTTTTTTAAACTTTTTTTTACTTTATGAGTGTGTGTTCCCACGTTTGGTAGGACACACATGTTTGGTAAGACATACACAAACAAGCACACACACATACACACACATATATATATGTGTGTATATATATAATATATATACACATCAGTCTAAGTGATATCACAGTGGACAGGATGCTTGTCTTGTATAGCCGGCCTTGGCTTAAACCCCAAAAATAGCATACAGTCTCTTGATAACAACCAAGAGTGATACTTGAGCACAGTGCTATGAATAAGCTCTGAACACTATCAGTTGTAGTTAATAATAATAATTCAAAAACAAAATAATTAAATACATAAAACATTTATAAATGCAGTTACTGTTTGATAAATTGTTCTTATTAGTTCTAAAACTAAAGGGACTAGAATGTTAAAACTATATACTTGATATTTAGGCAAGTCTCTAATTTTTCAACAGAATAAGGTAGAGGAGAAATCACCATTTTTCATATCCCTATATACATGTAAGTATTTGAATGCAGAGTTCTTGTTGATAGGTTGATATACAAATGAGTAAATCTGAAGCAAGAAGGGATTTAGGTAGAGAAGATACCCTTCCCACCACACACACATGCCATAATAATTCTAAATATGTAAAACTTAGATATTTGTTTTTAAATCCTAGGATATGAAGGAGTTACTTTAATGTTAAGTATGGTCTAAACATAGTAAGACATCTTACTGAGAGAAGCAGCAGCAGGAGCAAACACCAGAAAGTTATATAAAATACTTCCTGACAAATACCCTAACAATGGGATTCTTAGATAGGTGGAAGCCCCACAGGAGGAATTTTGGGAGAAAACCTATACAAGTCATATTATGGAAAAAGAGATTTATACATATCTGTTAACGCACATGCATATCATACCTAATTGCACTTGTCATCTGCATTTCCCCTCTTAAAATGTCCATTTTTATACTTTTAACTCCCAGATGTGTACTGGGGCACTCTTGTTGAACGTGGTTACTATTATCTTCTCTCTTCCCTTCCTCAAAACCTCCAAATAAAATCTGTTTTTACTTCATGCCCACCTATTCCTCAGCTTCTTTTCTGTGAGGAAGACAAAAAATCTACAATGCCTACATAATGCCTAGGACTGATTTTCCTTTTCTGCAAAGAGAATTTACATTCTCTAGCCTGAGTCCCTTGCTTTTAGAGAAATTCCATATTAAGGATTAATTTATTCAAGGGCAGAACAAGTTCGACATCAGGCTCACTTTGATGGCTGCTTAGTGGAGCTGGTGGGATTGGATGTCCATGTCAGGAATGGCTCCCCACAGGTTTTAATAGTTCTTGATTAATTCAGCTAACCCCCAGAGGCAGGCAGAGAGAAAGCAGTAGGTGCTCTCTATGGGGCTGCCTTTTCTCTCCCCACTTCATAAAAGTCACCCAGAAGGAACCCCTGCTGGAATCAAACCTATATTTAAAAATACATACTAACAAATAGGAGAACAAATATTTTTAAAAGCCATAATAGAGGAAAACGTGTATCCAAAAATTAAGAAGAGAAAGGTAAAACATACCTAAAATATCTGTGTGCAAATAGAGTATAGAAAGTAAGAGAAAACACTAAAATGAAATAGCACAAAATATTACAGCACTGGAAAAGCTTAATTTAAATATCAAAGGTATTGCGATTAGGATACTAATAAAGCACTCTATATTTAATTGACTGCAATGACCAACTGCTCAGCGAAAGAGTGTTTGTATTAAAGAAATTATGAATAAATATCAGTAAATTTTTAGTTTAAGTGATAAGACTTTTTGCCTTTTTAATTATGTCTTATCATAAATCTCAATACTGATAGAGTAAAAATATTATTGTTAATTAAAGATTAATATGATTGGATGCCCTTGAAGCTATTTATACAATTAATAGCAACAGCAATAGATAGGGCTCTTGTCCTGCACGCTACCTACCTGAGTTCAATCCTCAGCACCTCATATTGTTCCCTCAATCTGCCAAAAGTTATCTTTGAGAACAGAAGCATAAGTAGTCTCTGAGCACCTCTAAATGTGGCCCAATAACCCTAAAAACCACACACCCCCAATTTTTTATTTTAAGTTTGGATCTAAACCATGGATTTGTAGTGTGATGAAAAATTTCAAAATCCATCTTCTTAACTTTTAGTGTTTTTCTACTTTTTTTTTTTTTTGGTTTTCAGCAGCGCTCAGGAGTTACTCCCAGCTCTACACTCAGAAATTGCTCTTGGCAGGCTTGGGGAACCATTTTGGATGTCAGGATTTGAATCGCCATCCTTCTGCATGCAAAGCAAATGACTGACCTCCATGCTATCTCTCTGGCCCCAACTTTTAGTGGTTTTGAACTGTTAAGTTGAAGTAATGTCATTGTTCTGCTTTTGATTTTTTTGTTTTTTTTGTCCCCCAATTCACAATAAAGACCAGGCAAAGGGCATTTTATATGGGGTGCATTTACTGTACCTCCTCTTTCTATAAGTCAGTATAAAGAAAGCCTGTGGTAAGAATTGGGAGGCCTTATCTTTTCTTTTCTCAGTCATTGGTTTTTTTGAGGGGGGGTTGTTTGTTTTATATTTTATTTTATCTTATTTTATTATTTTATTAATAACTTTTTTAAACACCTTGATTAAAAATATGGTGGTAGTTGGGTTTTAGTCATTTAACGAACACCCCCTTCATCAGTGCAACAGTCAACATTGGTGATAACCAAAGTCCTGAATGTCCCTCCTCCCACTCCACCTTGTTTTGCTTTATTTTATTTTATTATTTTATTTTATTTTGGATTAGGGTCACACCTAAAATAGATTATGAAAAAATTGAGAATAGAGTAAATGAAGCATAAAGACAGACTCTCCATAAGAACCAGAAAAGAGTAAATAAGGCCAGTAAACTAGATAATGGCATATTTAGATTGGGCTAGTTACTGAGCAGTGACAGATACTGAGCATAGGAATGATACCTATAGTCAAGTAGTCAAAACCAAGACTAAAAAGATTGGGACAGAACAATAAGATACGGTTGGGATACAATTCAAGAAAGATCCATTGAACCAATTTTATTCAAGGAAAGCATACTGTACAATAAATGGTGGTGAGATAATACCATGCATTTATACATTATGGGCAAGTAATAGTGAGATACAAGATTTAGGAATTTAGTACAGAAGACAACACATTTAAAACAGAATGAGAGACATCTAACAGAGATGAAAACATATGCCTGGATATTGGGGAGGGACTCTGTTCCATCTATTGAACTCTACAATAAACTTACTTCTTTTTTTTTTTTGAAAGGAAGCAAATGCTACACATTTTATTTACTATACATCTTTAAAACAATTCTATTTATACTTTTACAAAATGCAGACAGCAATACAGCAGCTGTCTCCAGTAAGCACTGAGAATCATTTTGTACTGACCGCCAGTCTGGTCAGTGCATGGGGGAGGAGGGTCGCAGTAGTGACTGGTGTGTTGTGTGTGTGTGGGGGGGAGGGGGATGCCCCAGTGCTGATGTGCAAAATTTAGTCGGGTCTGGGGCCAGAAAAAAAGGCTCTGGACAAAGTTCTTGACGAGGGGTGGCGAACAAGTTCAACACAAAGAGTCAAAATTTTAAACTGTGAGAGTTAGAGAGCCACACCACGCAGTGAACTGCCAAAACAGACAAACACACAAACGCATATAATTTTAACAATAAACTATTAAACACATATTGCATTTTGCTATTTTGAGTGAGGGTTTTTCCCTGCAATGATGGCAACCCATCTGCCCTAAGCCCTAGGATCCTGTCTAACATCTCCAACAACAACACCATCACTGCAGCAGACGCAGCGGTGCCTCCTCTTCTCCTTCTCAGCACCTTCAGACTGTCTGGGCCCTCACCACCTCCGCCATGACTACTGCATACCCCTTGCAGGTACACCAGAACTAACACCAGGACTCAGAGAACGCCATCAACCATCAGACCAACTCGGAGCCCTACTTGTCCTACATCTATCTGTAGATGTCTTATTACTTTGACCTCAATGATGTGGCTGTGAAGAACTTTGCCAAATATTGTCTTCACCAATTCCATGAGGAGAGGAAACATGCTGAAAAATGGATAAGCAACAGAACCAGCGATGTGCAGGATTTCCCTGCAGTATAGCATGAAACCAGATAGTGATGACTGGGAGAATGGGCTGAACGGAATAGATTGCACATTACAATTGAAGAATAGCATTAACTAATCATTACTGCAGAAGGACGGTGTTTCGAATCCCGGCATCCCATATTGTCCCCTGTGCCTGTCAGGGGCAACTTCTAAACATAGAATCAGGAGTAACCCCTGAGCATTGCTGGGTGTGACCCTAAAACCAAAAAAAAAAAAATAGAACATGAAGATTGAAATGATTTTTAACGTTTTAGTTATGTATCCATATGTATATTATGGAGTATAAATTTTCTACATACTATTGAAAGTAAAAATAGTCACCATTTTTGTAATATTTATTTAAGAATGCAATAAAATAAATTAAAATGTACAATACCATAGAATGTTAGAAGATAGAAATTTAATTTTTCCATAAAAATAAGTCATCTAGTGGAATGTTGATTTGGAAGAGAAAGATTAACAAAATATAAAGATGACTAGTTTTTATTAGGTATTATTTTATTTATTTTCTGTTGAGTTTTGAGCAACCAGACTTAGTGACACTAGTTATTAGAAAAGAGATACTATTTTGTGTACAGACTTTTGACCTAGGTTTTATTCCTATATCTGTGCTGAGAAATTACTCCTGACAGTGTGGGAGTACTGTGTGAGTCAGATCCAATCTGTGTTGGCTAAATGTGTATACTAGTTAATATTTAAATATATCAAAGATAGTAAATTAAAGGATTATAGCATGTAGTAGAAATAAAAATAAAGTATATTTGACTATTATCCAATGATGAAATCCTACCCTCTAAAAATACTGTTTGAAAAACACTTGCTGCAAATATTCTACTTATCTTTATAATTTTTAATATATTGATTTTTGAAGATAAGTTACTAAATTTATTCTAACTACTCATATGTTAAGTTTGGTATAATTATCACACTTTATAAATAGTTTTTAAAAAGGAGAATTGTTTGCATAAATATATTAACTGCATTAAAATCACAGTATTTTAAAAATATACTTAAAGTAATTGGTAAAAGTAGTAATATTGATTTTTAATAAAGTATGAAAATATATGCGCAGTAAAGCTCTAATTAGAAATGACCAATTGGGGCTAAAACGATAGCACAGTAGGGTGTTTGTCTTGCACACGGCTGATATGGGATGGACCTGGATTCAATTCCCAGTATGCCATAGTGTCCCCCTACCTCCCAGGAATGATTTTTGAGCACGTAGCACAGCTGGTGTGGGCCAAAAAAACACCGAGAGAGAGAGAGAGAGAGAGAGAGAATCTTAATATTAGCAACTTAAAAATTTCAATGATCTTAAGTGTCAACGCTTTTATTGACAGTTAAACTAAATGAAGATAAAGGAATAAGCTGGGAAATTCAAATATAATGTGTAAAATATTTTCAACAAAGTTGCAAATATCTTGGCAGAGGCAACACTTAACTTTAGCAATATTATTAATATATATTTGTCATTAATCTAAATCATTATATGTATAGAATTTATCTATAAAAGCGAGGAATGTAAAATATGTAGATGTTTGACTTTAAATCTGTACAAAGTCTATGATGCACTTTAAAATGTGTATTTGTTACACTATATTTGCCTGATAGTATGACTTTAGCAGAGCTATTTAAATAGTGCCTGGTGATATAATATCTCAAGTTAATGGACAAATATTTATATGGGTTAAGCCACTTGTCTTGCTCAAGGTCAACATTGATATGAAACCTGATTCCAAAAATGATCTTTCAAGTTCCACCAGGTCACTAACTACACAGCCTGGTACAAGCCATTAGCAATTCTTGTGTGACGTTAGATTTAAGATAATAATAAAATTCAAATCAAAGGCATTTTATTTTAGTGTGGGGTCACAGCTATAGGCGCTCAGGTGCTACTCCAGGCTCTGTGCTCAAAAAATCAGTCCAGGCAGGCTTAGGGGTCCATATAGAATGCTGTCAATTGAATCCCAGGTGACTACATTCAAGGTAAATTCCCTACCTACTGTAATATCATTCAGGTTCCCAAAGGCAATATAGTTTAGGAGTAAATATATAAAAGATAGGACTGAAAAGTTCACTTGACAATATGTCACAAAAGTTTCTATAATTATATGCATATAGGTATTTTGCATAAATTAAGTTTTATTTCCTGTTAAGTGTCTTGTTTCCTTTACATGTATTCAGAATATACTAGAAATAGTAATTTAATTACTCAGTTAAATTACTCACAAAACAAGATGATTGATTAAACTCTTTTTCACAGAGAATAATTTTGTAATTGGCAAGTCATGATTTTTTGAAGTATAGTGCTTGGTGTGAACTCTTTGTTTGTTTTGACTGAAATAACCTGAATATGCACAATTAAATAGATATATCCTAATAGGCATCCTAGTGCTGAATATAATAAAAATAAATGAGATCTATATTTACCATTGACAAAATACTAGATATTCTGTTTTAATCAAATTTAATGTGATTAGATACACCACAAAAAATAAGCAAATGCATCTGTTGAATTTTGTTATATTAATTGTTTCAACACTGTATCTGATTTTGTTGGACGATGTAGATTTTGGGTCACCATAATATATTTTAGATTGTCAAAATCCTGGTTATTGACTTATCTACAACTTCATTTTTGCCTTTTAATAACAATATGATCTATTATTATTAATATAAAATAAACATAACTTTTCAAAAAATTTTAATTATACTAATAATTAAAATATTCATTAATACTACTACAAAAATAATGATTATTATTGCCATTTTAATTTTTGTTAACTTAAGAAAATTAATAATAATTATTATTATATAATTATTATTGCCATTTTAATTTTTGCTTACTTAAGAATTATTCTTGTCTCTTCTCAGAAAAGACAACTGGCAGTGCTCATGAGATCACATGTGGCACTGCAGATTTAAAATGATGACAGCAGGAGTCAAGGCAAACATCTTAACCTCTGTACTATGTCTCAAACCACATAGATGAAATTATGTAATCCTTTAAAATTTTTCTACTGTAATATTCCAGGTGTACCAGGAATCTCTTCACCTTTGGAAAATCCCATGTTTTTCTTAAATATGCTATTTTCTTATATTCTCCCTAACTTTGTTTTTTATCTTTCTTTGTTTCTTACCTTCCTTCTTACTTTCATCCAAATTTTCAAATTAAATATGTTTTTACTTTTCTTTGTTTTTACATTTTAAAACAAAGGAAAATAAAGACTGGGCTCGTTTCCCAGGCTCCAGGCAGCTGCAAAAGGTAGGGGAATTTCCCCCTGTTTGTCCCCCCCCCCC
>PVKC010039016.1:0-12637 GCA_004027635.1 Crocidura indochinensis
CAGCTTTTTTATGAGTGTTGTTTGCTTGGATAATTTTCCTCCAGCCTTTTATTTTGAGTCTATGTTTGTTCTGACTATTCAGATGTGTTTCTTGTAGACAGCAGAAAGTTGGATTGAGTTTTTTGATCCATTTAGCCACTCTGTGTCTCTTAACTGGTGTATTTATTCCATTGACATTGAGAGAAAGAATTGTCCTGCGATTGGATGCCATCTTTTTATTGAAATTTGGTGTGTCTTTTGGTTAGTCTTGTGTTAAATTACGTCTTTCAGTTTGTCTCTTAAGAGTGTTTTTGAGGGGGCCAGGTGGTGGCGCTGGAGGTAAGGTGCCTTCCTTGCCTGCTCTAGCTTTGGACGGACCGTGGTTCAATTCCCCCGGCTCCCATATGGTCGCCCAAGCCAGGAGCGACTTCTGAGCACAGAGTCAGGAGTAACCCCTGAGCGTCACTGGGTGTGACCCAACCCCCCCCCAAAAAAAGAGTGTTTTTGAGTCTTTAAATTTTCTGAGCTGTTTTTTGTCTGTGAAACCATGTATTTTTCCGTCAAAATGGAAAGTGAGTTTTGTTGGGTACAGTATTCTAGGTGAAGCATTCATTTCATTTCGTCTTGTCACAATATCCCACCACTACTTTCTAGCCTTGAGTGTTTCTTGTGACAGGTCTGCTGTAATTCTCAAGGATATTCCCTTGAATGTAATTTCTTTTTTTGATCTTACCATTTGCAGAATTATGTCTCTATCTGTGGGATTTGTCATTGTGACTAGGATGTGTCTTGGGGTATTTTTTCTGGGGTTTCTTTTGGTTGGTACTCTTCGGGCACGCAGGATTTGATCAAATATATTCTTTAGCTCTGGAAGTTTCTCTTTAATGATGTTCTTGACCGTTGATTCTTCCTGGAGATTTTCTCCCTGTGACTCTGGGACTCCAATGATTCTTAAGTTGTTTCTGTTGATCTTATCATACACTTCTATTTTCATCTGTTCCCATTGTTTGACTATTTTTTTCATTGTCTGTTCATTTGTTTTAAGTTTATTTTCCAATCTCTCCCACTGTATGGTGTTGTTATTTATCTCATCTTCCACAGCACCAATTCTATTCTCGGCTTCTTCTACCCTGGAGTTGAGATTATTCATTTAGTCATTCAATTCATTTACTGAGTTTTTCAGGCCTGTTAGTTGGCATGTTATTTCAGTTTGGAGTTTTGTGATTTTTGTCATCATATTTTCTTGGTTCTTATTAGTATTCTGTTCAAGTCGGTCCATGGTTTCTTTGAGTTCTTTCAGCATCTTCCATATTGCTTTTCTAAAGTCTTTATCTGAGAGATTAATAGTTTGTTCTCTATGTCTGATGCTGGGCTGCATTGTTTTCCCATTGTCACACTTGTATTGTGTGTTTTTCTATGTGTTGTGGTGGTATTCATTGGCTAAATGATGTACACAGCCACACTCCTCTGGTTCCGCCCTTTCTGGGTGTGTCGATTTGCCTACAATGGAGTGGAGTCCTCTGTGGATGAGGCCTCACACAGGATCAAATCTTAGGCCCAAGCAGGCAGTAGAGAAGACAGTCCAGAGAGAAAGAAGACAGTGATCCAGCACAGTCATTAGTGTGATTTTTTTTCTTCTTGTTGTGATGTTGTTTTCTTCTGCAGCCTCTTTTCGGCCCACTCCCAAGAGGTTCGGGCAACAGGAGAGGAGAGAGAAACACACGGACAGGACTCACAGCTTTTCGCAGTCAATCAGGCATAGATTGGCAGAAATTCCCAGCCTGACATCATAAACTGGGGACCTGGCTTTTGCAAAGTACCGGCTTCTTGCCGGTTTTTCACTTTATGGAGGCATTTTTGGGCGTTCCCACCCTAGAATGGACCTCTGGGAGAGCAAGTTTTTTTGGAGCCTATTCGACTCACTCCCAAGAGGTTAGGGCAACAGAGGAGAAGAGAGAAACACACGGACAGGGCTCACATTTTTTCGCAGTCAAGCAGGCATAAATTTGCAGAAATTTCCAGCCTGACGTCACCATTCTCTTGATTCTTATTAGTGTTCTCTTCTATACTTACTTTGAGTTCTGTGAACATCTTCCATATTGTGACTCTAAACTCCTTATCTTAGCGACTGACTAGTTGGTTGGCAATGATCCAGTCATCAGAGTTGCCATCTTCATTCTCTATGTCTGGGGCTGGCCTGTGTTGTTTCCCCATTGTCACACGTGTATTGTGGGGTTTTCTACGTGTTGTGGTTGCCTTAATTGGCTAAATCATATGTGTGGCCAGGTAGTGAAGCGGAGCTTTTCTGGCTCCTCCCTTTCTGGGTGCATCAATTCACCTCCCGTGAAGGCTAGCTGTCCACAGATGAAGCCATACACAGGATGAAATCAGGCCGAGAATGCAGCACAGCACAGGAGACAGAGAGAGGTGCTGGCATCAGAGTTCCAGCAGAGTTCCATTTTCTTTATAAATTATGATTTTTTTAAAATAGGTTTTTGTTTTGTAGCTTACAGTACAGTTACTTGTAGTGTTTTATGCATAACATTTATAACCTTTAAATACTCATGCTCCTCTTGTTTAAACACGTCCCTCCACAGAAGTTTCCTCTCTATCCTACTCTCCACACTTCCCAATGGCATTGGTTCCTTCTGAAAACCAGTTCTACTATTCTTTGATTATATTCTCTTTGGTATTTGCTATTCACTAGTTTGTTTCTTTATGTCCTACATATGACAGAGAAAATTGCTGTTGATATCTCTCCCTCTGAAAAACTTCACTCTGAATAATGCTTTCTGTATATGTGATAAATATCCAGTTGTATGGTGTTATCCTTTCTGTTGACCAAGTAATATTTTTATTAATTTTATGTACTAAATAAAATTTATTTAATTTTATTAAATTTTTTTATTTGCAAAACTGTGGTTTACAGAGTTGTTCATAATATAGTTATTTCTAGAAATCAGTATTCCAACACTGAGCCCACCACCAATGTGGCATTCCCTCCACCCTCATCAGTTTTCCAAACTCCACAAATCCTGCCCCATGGAAGGTATAATTTAATTAATATTGTTTGATATAACTAAATGGGAAAATTAAAGACATTGAAATAATTCCCAGAGATGAGGGCCAGAAGGACCAGCTCAAGATATGAAGCTCACCACAAAGAGTGGTGAGTGCAGTTTGAGAAATTACTACACTGACGACTATCATAAGACTGTTGATGAGTGAGGAATGTACAAAGACTGTCTTGAATACAGGCAAGGAGTGGGGAGAGAAGAGATGAGTGCATTTTGATAGAAAAGTTGCACAGTGAAGGGGCGTGTTCTTGTTATGAGTGAAATCCAACTACAATTGTGTTTGTAATCACGGTATTTAAATAAATAATGTGGGGCCGGGCGGTGGCGCTGGATATAAGGTGCCTGTGCTAACCTAGGACGGACCGCAGTTCGATCCCCCGGTTCCCCATATGGTCCCCCGTGCCTGCCAGGAGCGACTTCTGAGTGAATAGCCAGGAGTAACCCCTGAGCGTCATCGGGTGTGGTCCAAAAACCAAAAATAAAATAAAATAAATAAATAATATATAGGGGACCGGAGAGATAGCATGGAGGTAAGGTGTTTGCCTTGCAAGCAGAAGGACGGTGGTTCGAATCCCACCATCCCATATGGTCCCCAGAGCCTGCCAGGGGAGAGCTTCTGAGTATGGAGCCAGGAGTAACCTCTGAGCACTGCCGGGTGTGACCAAAAATAAAAAAATAAAATAAAAATAAAAACATTTAAAAATAATGTATAAAAAGAAATATTAAATTAAAGAAAAATTTCTGAAATTTTTCATATCTTCTAATGGTATCTTATGCCATTGTCTGAAGGTGTACTAAGCTATATATTAATAGATGACAGTTCTGCTAGTGATTATGTTTGTTAGGGTCATGTGGATTCTATGATAATTTTGCATCTAATTTGGTGTGTGCTTATTGGAAAATTAGTATTAAAATTATGGGGGTGGCACGTGGCTGCTTACAAAGTCAATGAATTTGAGAATCTTTGGAACTGGGATGATGAGCTCATATAATGACAGAGGTGATTCATAGGGGCCTACTGAATGGATCCTGTGAGGCCAATATACCCGTAAGATTTTTCTGCAAGTTGGGCCTCTCTTTGGAGAGTTAGATAAGTCTATGGCATCGGTCACTTGCATAGACATTGGCCAAGTAATATTTCATTGTGTATATGTGCCAGAGTTTCTTTATCCAGTCATCTATTCTTGGAAATGTGGACTTTTATGAAATTTGGCTATTGTGGATAATACTGAAAGAAACATAGTGATGAAAATGTTTTTTCTCCATTATATTTTTAGGCCATTGGAGCTTTGGCTGAAGAAAACAAAATAAAAATTTTCTTTAACATATGCCTTGCACACTGATGACCCAGTATTTATCTCTAGCATCACATATGATCCATCAAGTCCTGACAGGAGTGATCTTTGAGCACAGAATTTGGTTTATGCCCTGAACACCAGTGTGGACTAACACCCCTCCAAATTTTAATCTTTAAAAACATACAAAACAATAGTGAAATTTTGCACATCTAAGAGTACTGGAAAAGTGTTCTAAACATCAAAGGTTGCATCTTGTAAAGACCTAATAACATTTATGTGTCATATGTGGGGAATGAATTGAGGAGTAAATGAAGAAAGTAGGTGTAAAATTAGGGACACTGTATACACCAAGGTATGGCAAGGGTGTGGCAATATATGAGGCAAAGAAGTAAGCATGTTATTAATCTAGGAAAGGGTAGCATGGTCAGAATTCAGGTGAAAGGGGGGCTTGAGTGGTAGCTCAGCTGTAGGGTGTTTGCCTTGCATGTGACGAACCCAGGAAGGACTCAGATTCGATCCCTGGCATCCCATATGGTCCTCAAAGCCAGGCGCGATTTCTGAGTGCAGTGCCAGGAGTAACCTCTGAGCACAATTGGGTGTGCCCCCCCCCAAATAATACAGGTGAAAGGAGATTAATCTGAGAGTAATATGTGAGCAGCAGAGCAGAATGACTGAAGATTCCTTAGGAAAGAATCTGGTCAACACATTCAGATCACTGTTTATAAAATTCTTAGTGTTGAAATAACAGTACATCAAAACCACAGTCATTAATATAATGTAAGCACATGAACTAAACTATAAGAATTAAATTATTAAAAAGTTTCTTTGATCTGGCTTTATTTCCCCTTGCTTTGTTTTTTCTCTCTCCCCCCACACAGTACTACCTAACAGTATGAAAAAGTGCTTGGATTCTGAACTGACTACACTCCTGGTGGATGGGTATGAAGTTACCATCTATGATCTGAGTGGAGATCAAAAGGGCCAAGAAATCTGGCCAAACTATTATACACAAGCACATGGAATTGTTTTTGTTCTGGACTCCAGTGATTTAGGACGAATGCAAGAAGCAAAGATTATCTTAACACGTCTACTATCAGATAAGAGAATAGCAGGGAAACCCATTTTATTGTAAGATTCTTTCTGTGGGTCAAATTTATCCTTCCCAGGGGAAGGGCTCAATGAACCTTTTGTTGAATTCTATTAGACCACTTCTTCCCTTTGGCTCTGGTGGGAGGAGGACAATCTTCTAGGGTATGCTTTAACTTTCAACCATACACTGCCTGGAGTGGGAAGTATATTGCCAAATTGCACAAAAGTAATCATGAAATAAACATAAAAGAGAAATGGAGTTTAAATTTAGATCTTCCACCTGATTCCCTCAATTCTTCCTAAAAGAGTACATTTTTGAATTTATTTATTTTTCATTGCCTCATTCTCTGATCCTGATGATGACAAAAGATGAGCCTTATTATATATACTCGATGACTATGACTTCTTCCTTTGGCAAGAGTTTTCAAAATATATACTAGTACTTATTCCAAGATTGATTTCTGGTGGCCTGACAATCTTCACCTTTGTTCCTCATTAGCAGCCCAACTCAGATATAAGCAGAGTTTGGGAGAGGATGTAAAAAATTCAAATCTGTCTATAAGCAAATTCTAATTAAAGTCTGATGATATAATGTAGAGGAAGAGAAAAAAAGTGGTCTAGGAGTTATCTTATATTCAAATTAGTAATTAATTTTTTTCTCCATTTAAGAGTTGAATACAAGTTTTTCTGGTTCATCTCATCAATTGCATGTTTAAAACTATAGATTCAAAACATATATAAAAATTTGTTCTCTACTTTTCCCCTTTCATACTCTTGGTTTCTATTTATGTTCACTTCTCTTCATTCCTTCATTGTATCCAACATCCTTCTCTAGGCTAGCAAATAAACAGGACAAGAAGGGTGCCCTTCTAACTTGTGACATCATTGAATATCTATTATTGGAAAAACTACTACTTGAAAACAATTCCCTCTGCAGAGTGGTAAGTGTCATCCTCCCTCATTATCTAGAGCACAGCTAACAGACTTTAGATTTTTCTATAATAAAATCCATCCATTCTGACTCAACTCTCAAAATTATTATTATGTTCTTATAACACACATTTGTTTTTCTTAGTAAGTCTTCAAATAGTCTATAAGGTTGCATGCACATTCTAATATCATTTTATGAATAAGAAAACCAAGGATGAGTGACTTTTCCAGGGTCATATATCCATGACATCATGCCACCATGACTTTATTTTAGGTTAGCATCTTTCATTTACCTTCTCAAGGGTAAATTATGTATGTCCCCGGGGAAATCTCATTTTCTCTAGCCTCACCAAAGGTTTTTGCTGTTTGATTGAGTATGGTTAGTATTGTGGCCCTTAGAGGCCCAAAGCTGCTGAATTTAGGCCTTCTCTTTTTGCCACAGGAATCCTGCTCAGCCATCAATATTCTCCAAAGAAGTAATAATCAAATCATAATCAAAGGTCTGCACTGGCTGTTAGATGCCATTGGAGAGAAATATGAAAATCTGAATAACCAGCAAAAGTCATCCACCTCGAGTGCCTCAACCTCAAAGAAAACAAGAGAACCTAAGGAAAGATTCTCATTAGAGAGGTACTCAGATGACTCTTCTTGTATTAATGAGAAGAGAGGCAGTACCAATCTGTGCAACACTCAATAAATCTTTCAAGATCAGATGCATAAACAGGCCTTGGGCAAAATCCAAAATTACTAATGATTAAGCATGTATCTCGGCATAACATGATAGTGGGATGACTTATAAAAAGGCAATGTCAACTTATTGGCATTAGAACATTTTCAAAACATTTCCAATTTTATTCCCCGGCATGCCATATGCGGTGGAGTATTGTGGTGGGGAGAAAATCCACAGAACTCTGGGAAAAGTTATCATAATATTCTATAAATGAATACATGGGTACTATACCACATTCTCTACATTCAGTTATTTTATCATTCCAATAAGTAGATATGAAAAATTATAGGAATATATAATAGAAGATAAAAAACATGAAATCAAGAGGTGACCAAAAGAGTCGAGAAATAATATTTCATAATGTCCTCTTTCTGTAGGGAGATTGGATCATGTTCATTTTCATGATCACTGTCCTTTGTGTCTCTCACAGACTCTCTACCAGATTAGGATTTTGGAAAAATAAAAGACAACGTACAGTGGAACCTAAGCCCCTAAAGCCAATACTGCAGGTATACAGGTATTGTTGGTAAATGTTATTGGACAAATTCTAATCCCTGAACTGTAAGAATTAACATTGTTTCTTCCATCTTCTTGATACATTGCACAGAAAGAAGGTTTAAAATTAAAATCTAAAAAGAATATATCAGTAACATTTGCTTTGGATGAGTCTATGGAGGAATCTGAATATTCAGGAGAGCAAAAAGCTTGGAATAAGGCTAAGCTTCAAAACAAATCAGAATAACTTTCAGACATCATTTCCATGTACTGCTAATGACACTCATGAAGGTAATTCTGGTAAAAAAAATGCATAGGCTTTCCCTTGCAATTTATAGAACAATATTCCTATTTTGAATTTGAAACTTTTACTACTGTTGGTGACCAGGAGGTGAAAGAGAATTGAGATTACGCTTAGGGTACACTATATTGTATTTTGGGTGATTTTCTAAGCATAAGATCTTTGTATGAGTGGCCTTATCCATAATTTTATTTTCTTCAATTGAATAATGAAGCTACAAAAATACTCACAATTGAGTTTCAGATATGCAGTCTTCCAAAAATGATCTCTTCACTAATGTTCTTTGCCTTCCAGTATTGTTTCCAGTTGCCCTTTCATCACCCAGCCTGCCTCTGGGTAGGCCCTTATCGCTTCCAATATTTTTCTAGTGTTCCTTTTCCCTGCCCAGTGGCAAGCTTCCTATTGATGATGAGTTCTACCACTCTTTGGCCATTTGATATCACCCTATGAAGTTTCTTTATGTCTCGCACATGAAAGAGGTCATGTTGAGTATGTTCCACACCCTCTAATTTATTTCACTCAATATAATACTCTCCAGATTTATCATGTGAGAGCAAATTGCATGGCTTCATCTCTAATTATTATTGGGCAGTATTCCATTGTGTATATGTACCATAGTTTCTTTATAGGCTCTAATTTTAAATTTAATGATTTCTAGGGTCAAGGAAGACAGTCCAAGGATCTAGAGCACATTTTTATGCAGAAACCCTAGGTTATTTCCATAGTGCTAGATGGTACTCTGAAAACCATCCAGATTGACCTCCAAGCACTCATGAGGCTGGAATAGTCCATGAGTACCATGGGATATGGCTGAAATCCTCCCAACAAAGTTAATAATTTACAGTGGTGGTAGTACAAATTATTATTAGTTAATAGAGAATAATTTGGCTGTCAGTCTACCTCCTCTGTGCCTTCCTCAATATAATAAAATGTTTAAATTGTGGAAATAATTGAGCCAATGATTACAGCCAATTACCATAACTGTATCCAAATATATTTGTATAGAACCCCAAAATTATGCTCATGGTTGTCCAATCACTGCATTGTGTACAGTAGTTGGAAACTGAACACAATCTATATGCGCAATAATGGATAGTGATTAAAGAATTTATAGTGCATCTACATAGTGGAATATTGTGAAATATTAAATTGACTAATATTTATATTTACTGGCATGAAAAGTTTTCCAGAGCCTGATGCTTTGTTGTGCAAAATGGCCAGAAAAGAGCATGTACAGCATAATGTGTATATGTGCATAGATGATCCAGAGGAAAATCACCAAAATATTAGTAGTAATTTTCTATAATTAGTAGTAATTTACTGTAAGGATCAGATACTAGGGATTTTATTTTGTGTGTATTGTTTTGGGGCCACACCTGCCATGCTCAGGGTTATGGTGCTCAGAAGTTATTCCTGGCTCTGAGCTCAGGGACCAAATCCAGGTCTACCGCATGCAAAGCAAACATCCAATTCACTGTACTATCTCTTTGGCAATTTTGGGGTTGTTTTGTTTTTGTTTTTGCTTTTGGCCACACTCGACAGTACTCAGGAATAACTCCTGGCAGGCTTAGGGGACCATATGAGATGCCAGGGATCAAACACAACTTGGTCACATGCAAGGCAAACGTACTACCAGTGCTAGTGCTCTGGCCCAGGTACCAGGAGACTTTAAATAGTGAAAGGCCTAGATAACTGTTTGGATCTTTGTTCTATTTATTAACATTTTTCCTTTATTTAATTTACAATAAATATATTTTTAATAAAAGAGAGTGACGAGGGGTTGGAGCGATAGCACAGTGGTAGGGCTTTTTGCCTTGCATATTGTCAATCCAGGACAGACCTGGTTTGATCCCCTGAGACCCAAATGGAACCTTTAGCCAGGAGTAATTTCTGAGTTATTTCTAAGCGCATTACCAGAAGTAACACCCGAGCTTCATCGAGTGTGGCCCAATAAAAACAAAAAACAACAACAAATAAAAAGATAGATGAGATTTTAAGGCCCATTGATGTTAATGGTCACTTTTTAGTATTCGTTTGGATCCCAGTCTCAAAGATCATCATCTGACCATTAAAATAATCTATGCTCTCCTAAGGGTTTTGCCTTTTACGTCATTACCAAGTTTTGAATATGGGTATTGAGTAGAAAGAATCTGTTTAATAAAAGTAGACAAACCATTTTTATTCAGGTCGAAACTACCCCTAAACATCTATTTAAAATCTGAAAACTAATTTTTCTCTCTATAACCTAGAACTCAGATCAAAAAAAGGAAAGAAAACCTGTAAAATAAAAGAGATGTTGCAGGAAACTCTTTGTGAAGAAGACTTTCTATCCTGTGATTAGCATTCCTTAAATGAAGAGATCAAGGATAATAGAAAGTAAGAAGCCAGGTCAGATGAAAGGTGCTTCATGGGGTAGCAATGAATCCCCCCTGGAAAATTACCAATATCTTTCTAATATGAAGTAGTCTGGGAAGACAGGATACCTGACATTTAGCTTTGTTTGCAGTAACTCTCTATTTTATTTCTCTTATTAGACTTCCCACAGAGTGTGAAAGAGGCAAACGATGGGAAGTAAAAGAGCAACTGATATCTCTTCATAATTCATTAAATTGATTCAATCCTAGAATCAGCAAGACTATTCAGTTTATTTCTATTTGCTAATAACTCTATTCCTTTCCTTCTGTTTGGGGCCACAGCCTGCAACACTCAGGGGTTGCTCCTGGTTTTGCACTCAGAAATTACTCCTGGAAGGCTCCAAGGACCATATTGGATGCCAGAGATCAAACTCAGGTTGGATGCTTGAAAGACAAATGCCCAACCCACTGTGATAGCATTCCAACCACACTAATAACTCTATTCTAATACCTCACAACCCTCCACGACTACTCCTATTATAGAATCTCATTTTCCCCTACACACGTAGATTTTAGAAGCATCACATGAATTCTACACTCTCTTCCTTGTCTATCATCATTTGATCTATAACATTAACCCATGACCCACCGAGAGGTTCATAAAATGGTAGGTAGATGGCGTCCACTTGAGAATAAAGACAGCACTGGAGGATAACAGGAGATTTTATATTATTGAATCCATTTTCCTCAGTGAAATCTGTGAGTATGCCATGGGCGAGATCAAGCCTTAGGAAAAGAGGGTCAGTTTAGAATGACAGTTTTTCATGGAATTCTTATGTGTAAGGGAATATTGGAAGAGAAGGAAATAACTTTTTTTTCTGAGATCATTTTTAGTCACTCCCCAAACAGCTTACTTTTGAATTTCTAACAACTGACAATAAAACCAAATAATAATTACTTATCTCTTCAGGAAAAATAAGTTCTGTCTTTTCTAACACTGGATACGCATTCAAAAGTTGTAGAGCTAAAATGCATCGAACCCTCCATATAAGGGTAGTAGTTACCTGCTGCAGATGTCTTGCATCTAAGCAACTCTAGTGGGGGAAATATTCTGCACAAGGGGTAAGTGGATGATTACAGGTAACCAGGAAGAATATAAAATATGAAATAATGAAATCACACAGAAGCATGTGGGGATAATTTTTCTGGTGAGCGTAGGACAACTATATTCTTTTTATTGATGTCTTTTATTAAACACATTGATTACAGATATGATTGTAGTTGTATATTGTAAAAATATGAATATTCTTTTAGCAGAAAGATTTTTTGGGGGGTCACACCCAGCAGTGCTCAGGGGTTACTCCTGGCTCCATGCTCAGAAATTGCTCCTGGCAGGCACGGGGTACCATATGGGGCACTGGAATTTGAACCGATGACCTTTTGCATGAAAAGCAAACGCCTTACCTCCATGCTATCTCCCAGGCCCCAAATACTTTTTTTTGTTTGTTTGTTTGTTTTTGGGCCACACCGGGTGACACTCAGGGGTTACTCCTGGCTATTCGCTCAGAAGTCGCTCCTGGCAGGCACAGGGGACCATATGGGAACCGGGGGATCGAACCGCGGTCCGTCCTAGGTTAGCGCAGGCACCTTACCTCCAGCGCCACCGCCCGGCCCCTAGCAGAATGTTTTTTATAAGAAAATTCATAGTTATTGAGAAAATATTTATAATTATAAAACAAATTTTAACAGTAAGCAGTACATTAAGCTATGGGTGTGAGCAGTAAGAATTGTGAGTTACAAAGGAGAAGGTCACAACTCAAGGTAGCTCTTAGCAAACTAACTTAGATGCAAAATAAGGGATTATTAAGTAGAAAAAAATCTAGGAACATGATCTTCATGGGATGGGCTCTATTATTTTAAAGGTCAAGTGAAAGAAAGAACTAATGTTAGTTCCCACTAAGGTTAGTTCCCATTTTCTGGAGTCAATAGCCAGGATCTGCATTCTGGGTACGCCCTTGATTACCAGAAACCGAGGCTGCAAGGACATATTTGAAAAAGAGAACAAATATTGTCCTTGATTTTGGTGCTAAATATTATCCAGAAAGGGGGTTTACTAAGTAATCTTTAGTGCTGGGATTTCTTTGAGCAAAAGAATTTTATTCAGGCCATATTTGGGCTTGTGGTTTTACAAAGGAGAGATATCCAAATATGACATAGTGTAATGTCAGTACCATGAATTTCAAAAATATCTCTTTGGGAATTCTTCAACTCTCCACGCAGGGGGAGAAACATCCACAGCAGGCCTTAGAGGAACCCTGTGGGTTTTTCTCAGTTCGCTGAACCAGGAAAATCCGGGATACAATCGATTGGCCTCCTGAGTTACC
>PVKC010039017.1:0-12732 GCA_004027635.1 Crocidura indochinensis
AAAAAAATGTGCAAAGAAAATTAGAAATGTGTATTAAAAAAGAAATTGTATAGTCAAAGCATAAAAAAGGTGTAAATGTTTTAAGTATGTTATAGTGTTCTCAAAAAAAAAAAGGTCTTATGAACATCTAAAACAGTGGTCCTCAAACTACAGCTTATAGGATCACATATGGACATATTGTATTTATGCAGTGTGCATAGGAATTTGTTCGTAATTTTTGTTTTAGTATAGTCTGGCCCTCAAATGGTCTGAGAAACAGTAAACTGGGTCCCTGTTTACAAGGTTTAAGGACTCCTAATCTAAAAAATAAACGTTAGTTTTAAGGAAAATAGTCAAAAGTTAAAATATATATATATATATGTATCATTGAGGTTTAGTTTAAAGGTGCTAATTGGTAATTGCTAATCGTTGTCAAAGTAGTAAGCATTCTCCCTGGCATTCAAATTGTTAATGTCTTCTGCCTGTAAACTGAGGCCAGAAAACGTCTATTAAATCATGATAAAAGTGTTGTTTTACAATTTTCATTATTTGCTATCAAAAACATTAATGGTTGTTTTACAAAAGGCTTTGTTAACAGGTCATGGTTTTAAAAGATTTGGCTCATGAAAGATTTTGTTGTAAAAGAATTTTAGAATTTTAGAATTTTCTGTGAAAATTTAAATAATATTTGTTTTGCTTTTTCCCTTCTCCTAGAACTTTTCAGTATTACTCTATCTCGTGGCATCATGTTGCTTTGCACAAGATACAAGCAGGTGACTTTCCTCTCTGCATGAGGAGTAATCCCCATGCAGACAGGAAATCCTAAGTAAGGGGACCCCAAAGCCCTCTTTCAGGGAAATAATTGGAATTGAGGAAATGTGGCACGCAGGCTGGGAGCTCTTTTGGCTGTAAACTGGAAAGTCACTGAAATAAATGCCTGAGTAAGGAAATTGAAGATTTCCCAGGAACTTCTGGATCTGCATGCCTGTGGGCCCTGCTCTCGACTTCAGCCCTCCATCTCAAGAAAAGGAAAAGAGAATTCAAGGTCAGTCTCTTCCAAACCTGAAGAGGAGTGGAACAGACAAATCACCTCTGAAAACTCCAGCAGAGGGTGAAGAGCCCACGGCCAGTCACGATCGTCAGCTGAAACTGATCAACTCATCAGTCAAACCTGCTGTGTTTGCATCCAATCCTCAGAAAAGCTCTGTAAGTAATGAGGGTGCCCCAGATGGAGATTTCTCCAACAGTGCTGTATTATGTGCAAAGGAAAAAGCCAAATTATTCAAGTACCTGGTAAGATACAAAGTAAAGGTGAAGAGAAAAACTATATTTTTGTAGCTAATTAAAATTCTAGTAGGCCTAACTTAAATCCCACTCCTTCAAAGTAACTTACTTGCAAGCATTAGTCTGGCTAAGGTAGCTCAAAACTGTATTTTGTAATGCTATAATGCTTTGTTTTTCTATTGTTTAATCTGTGCTGTCATTACAGATGATAAGAACAGCTGTACCATTTACTGCCCTTTCAAGTTGAAGCTGAAGTTGGTTGGCCTAGTTGCCTAGTTGGGTTAAGTAATATTCCCCTGTCTAACTAAACTGATTCTTTTTAGGTAATAAGACAGAAATGGTCCAAAATTTCTGAAGCCTCTTCAAACTTACAATGCCTTTCCCCAGGACAGGTCTGGGTTTGCGGGGAAAAATCTAGCCTATTCAGTATTACCCAAAATAGCACAAACATCTGTGCACCTGCCTTTCTGCTCTCTAACATTAATGTTGTTCCAGGAACTGAGCCCATCCCTCTTCCCAGCATAGACCTCCTGGAAGGACACTGAACTCATAGAGCTGTGGTGCTACTACTCCTGCTTGGCTGCGTTATCTACTTGCCTCAAACATCCAGCAGGTTTACAAGTCTATCCAGAGCCTACAAGACCTGCATGATTCACTAGCCCGGGTGGTCCTAAAAAAAAAACCAGAAAAAACTAAATTCACTCTTTAGCCGAAAGGGGAAAATTGTGTGTAGTTCTATGTATAATCAAGCGTTATAATCTCTGTGGAAAAAAAATTCTCCCCTACCTCCTACCTCTGGTGCATTACTAAGCAAGCTCTTAATAGTTGTGGTAAAACCCTGAGTAACCAATTGCTGCTTCAGAAACCTGGTCCCCATTTTTTTAGGTGAAACTTCACCCATTCTCAGCAGGAAGTAGCTATGAAAGAATGACCATCGGCCCAAATCCCTCCAACATTCCTGGTTTCTAAAAGCAGTGGTTACTAAAATACTAAAATACTAATTCTAAGATTAGAATTCTGTACTAGAAAAAGTGGAAAATGAAAGGAGGGGGGAACCCTATTTTGTAGGAACCTATGTATGGATTTGCCTTGGAAGGAGGGGGACCCTATTTCGTGTTGGAATCGTCGCCGAAAGGAAGTTCCGCCCTCACCACCACCTCATTCGTGTCGTCCTAGTTACCTGGTGAAGGCTCCACCCTCAAGGCTCCGCCCACTTCCTATCTTATAAAGAGGGGAACAGAAGGCTGGCACGCTCTCTTACTTCCGGTGCTCTCTCTGGCCATGCGGTAGTCAGGCGAACGTTTCTAGCCACGCGGGCTCTCAGGCTTCTGTCACTATGGATGTTTGGGACTATGGTTAGACATGTGCTCTCTCTCTCTCTCTAGCCTCTGTCCGGACAGAGCACTGGTGGTTGGTGTTTTTGAGTTGGCCAATGCTTCGGGCCAATTAGACAATAAATAAACTTACATAATCTTTATGTTTTGGGTCTCTGTTCATTTATCTGGTCAGGCGGCGGAAATGGGGGCTCTCTCGGACCCTTTCATTATCACACTGATTTCCAAAGATGGTAAAGAATCCACCAAGAAAAAAAAAACTACACACAATCTCCCTAATGAACATAAATGCAAAAACCCTCAAGAAAATCTCAACTATTTGAATCCAGCACTACATCAAAAAGATTATACACCATGACCAAGTGGGTTTCATCCCAGTGATGGAAGGATGGTTCAACATATGCAAATCAATCAACATCATACACTTCATCAACAAGAAAGACAAAAATCACATGAATATATCAACGGATACAGAGAAATCATATGACATAATCCAACACCCATTTATGATGAAAACACCCAGCAATATAGACTGAAATGAACCTTCTTGAGATAGTTACAGCTATCTATAAAGAGCCCATAGCCAGCACTAACCTTAATGTTAAAAAGCTGAAAGCATTTTCACTAAGGTCAGGAGCTAGGCAAGGCTGTCCACTTTCTCCACTCTTATTCAGTATAGTTTTAGAAGCCCTAGCAATAGCAATCAAACAAGAGAAGAGAATCAATGGAATCCAAATAGGAAGAAAAGAACTGAAACTATCCCTTTTTGCAGATGTTATGGTGATTCACATCAAAAACCCTGAAGAGTCCATGGTAAAACTCCTAGAAAAAAATTAACCAATATAGCAAAGTAGCCTCCTACAAAGTCAATACACAAAAGAAATAGGATTCTTCTATACAAATATAAAATATAGGAGAAAGAGATTAAGGAGAGTATCCCATTTAAAATAGTATCCAAATACAGCACTTAGATGGACTACTGCCATATCCATTCTTTTTTTTTCTTTTTTTTCTTTTTTTTAGTTTTTGGGTCATACCCGACAGCACGCAGGGGTCACTCCAGGCTCCAGTCTCAGAAATAGCTCCTGGCAAGCTCGGGGGACTATATTGGATGCCACGATTCGAACCACAGTTCTTCTGCATGCAAGGCAAATGCCTTACCTCCATGCTATCTCTCTGACCCCCCCATATCCATTCTTATATCTCCAATAGACAATATCACTGGAAACACCTTGATCAGCATCATAATTGGAGGAAGAAAATTGGATGGTACCAACCAGACAATTATATGTTCATTTGGTGGAAATAAAAAAAATGATCAAATTGAATACAATATCCAAAGTCAATAGCGACAGAATCAATACCCAATATGCATCAAGCTGTATAAGGGGGTAGCAGTTGCATTAGCATTACAGAGAGTAAAGGAGGAAAATGTTGGATGCATGCTGGAAACAAGGGTGGAAGGAATACCCCTCATTCATTGTCACTATGTGCTTAAATATTACTGTGAGGTCCTGCACTCAAGTCGCCTAAATCACCCTGCACCCCAGGGACTTTTGGATGGGTTGTGTGTGTGGGAATCCCCCACCTCCCCTTCTGTGTGCATGCCCCTGAGCTGTCCTGTGGCCATTTGCCCTGAGTCGCCCTGCATCTTGGGGACCTGAGAACAGGTGTTGAGTGTAGGACCCTCTACCTCCTCCTCCTTAGCATGCGCACCACTGAGCCATCCTGCATCCAAGTTGCCCCAAGCCACCCTGAACCCCAGGAACAACGGAAGGGTGGTGAACTTGGGACCCACTCTCTGCTCCCCCTCTGCGTGCGCACCCCTGTTCTGCTCTGCACTGCTGGGACCTGTAGAATGGTGGTGAGCATGGGACTGCTCCCCTCCCAAGACAAAGAGTGCATGCCTCTCCACCTAGAACCTTTGTGCACACTAAAGATAGCCTGCCACCCTTGAGCCTCGAAGTGAAGCTTGGACTCCCAGGGGCTGAGGGAATTTTTCCGACTGAGGCCCAGAGGGGGCAGAGCTCTACTGACACCACGTGGGGGGGGGGGACTAGGGAGCTAGGCTTAACAGAACCCTCTACCATTGTGGTCAAGAGTGGAACTGCACTGGCTGGCATCAAGGGGGAGAGGGTAATTGACCAGGCTCCACTGGAGGATGTGAGAGGGGCCAAGCCTCAGTGACCTCAGCCAACATACAAATCTAGATTGGCACTCCAGAGAAGGGACACAGCCCCACGCCACAGGTAGCAAAAGTGGGATAAAATCTGAAGGCACTGAATTCCAAGCCAAAACAATAAATGCAAAGAAATACGGGTAAACTAAGGAAGACTCTAACATCAGAGGATATGGAGAAAAATAATAACAAATTTCCAAGTCCACCAAAATGCACAGACTCAATAGATAAAGATCTAAAAGCAGCCATAAGAAAAGAAATGCAAGCAATGTTAAAGAAATGAAAGAAGCAGTAGCCAGTGAATACAAGAAATCCATAGATGAATAAATCAACCAACTTAAAGACCTGTTACAGAATGTGAGAGATTCCATACAAATGGAATTAAAGAAAAAAAAAATACCATAAAGCCATGAGAGCAGAATCACACGTAGAAAAACACGTAGAAGAACTCGAAGATAAATGAAAAAAGGACAAACAAGGAGATAAAAGGTAAAGCACTGGAAGAAAAAGTCCAATATTAAATGAACAAAGACAAAAGAAATAATATACAAATTGTAGGTATACCAGAAGGGGAGGAAATAGAGAAAGGGGAAGATCAAGTAGTCAGGGAAATAATAGCAGAAAAAATATCCACCTTCTGGAAAGATGCTTCAGTGCAAATCCAGGAAGTGAAAAGAGTCCCAAATAAAATGGACCCTAATAAACCAACACAAAGACATATAGTAATCCAAATGGCTAAAAAAAGACAAAGATAAAGATGAACTCCTTAAGACAATAAGGAAAAAAACACTCAAGTACAAAGGAAAGAACATAAGAATCAAACCAGATCTCCCATTTGAAACAATACAAGCAAGAATACAGTGGGATGACATATTTAAACGACTGAATGAAAGAAATTTCCAAGCAAGAGTCTACTACCCAGCAAAACTCTCATTCATATGGGAGGGAAGACTAAAAACTTTCTCAAAGGAAAACGAACTCGCATTACTTGCAGAAACAAAACCGATTCTAAACGACCTACTCAGAGATGAACTACATAATCCAAACCACTGATTGTAACAACAATCACCTTACACAACACAACTGCACAACAACCCTCTCTATTAATAATCTCCCTAAATGTTAATAAACTAAACTCTCCCATTAAAAGACACATAATAGAGAACTGGATTAGAAAATATAAACCGGACTTCTGCTACCTGCAAGAATCACACCTACAAGTACAGGATAGGCATAAGCTTAAAATAAAAGGATGGAAATCAATTATTCAGACCAATGGAAAACAAAGAAGAGCAGGGATGGCCATTCTTATATCAGACCAATTCACATTCAACCTCAAGAAAGTGATCAGAGACAAAGATGGTCACTGCTTACTGATCAGGGGAACACTAGATCAAGAAGTACTAAACCTGGTCAATATTTATGCGCCTAATGTAGAGTCAGCAAAATATGTGATGCAATTGTTTGCAAACCTGGAGAAACATAAGAAAGGAAATGTGACAATAGTAGGAGACCTTAAATCTTTATAATCACCACTGGACAGCTCCACCGACAGAAAAATAGTGAAGAAATAAGAGCCCTCAATGAAAAATTAGAAGTCTGGGGCTAATAGTCCTCCATACTCAGAAAGCAGAATACACATTCTTCTCAAGTCCACATGGAACCTTCTGCAGAATAGACCATTCCTTGGGATATAAGTATAACATGTAAAAAAATCAAAAATGTAAGGATCATTAGAAGCACCCTATCAGATCACTATGAAACAGAGGTCAAAATTGACTGTAAGAAGAAGTAGTGGAGAAGTGTGTTGTCTTTCGTGTAATAAAGAGAATCATGTTTGCATGCAAAAAATAAAAAAGAAGCAGTGGAGAAAAATCCAACACCTGGAAATTAAACAGCATGCTGCTCAACAATAGCTGTATCAAAAAGGAACTCAGGGAAGAAATAAAAAGATTCCTTGAGACAAATGATAATAAAGAGACAACATGTAAAAATTTATGGGACACAGCAAATGCAGTAATTAGGGGGTAACTCATAGCAATATAGGCCTATGTCAGGAAAGAGAAAAACGACAAAATCAACAGTTTAAAGGGTCACCTTAATGAACTGGAACAACAAGTTATCAGGTTTCTCTCTCCTTGTGAATTTTGTCAATGGTCTATCAATCTTGTTTATTTTTCAAAGAAAAGAACCAACTTCTGCTTTTGTTGATCTTTCGGATTGGTTTTTGGGTTTCCACTTCATTGATTTCTGCTCTCAGCCTTGTTATTTCCTTCTGCCTTCCTATTTTTGGTTCCTTTTGTTGGTCATTTTCTAATTTTATGAGCTGCATCATTAAGTTATTCAGGTATGCCTCTTCTTCCTTCGTGATGTGTGTTTCAAAGCTACAAAATTTCCTCACAGAATCAGCTTTACTGTGTCCCATAGTTTCTGGCAGTTTGTGTCTTCATTATCATTTGTTTCCAGGAAAGTTTTGATTTCCTCTTTGATTTCATCTCTAACCAACTGGCTGTTCAGTAGCAGACAGTTTAATTTCCAATTGTTAAAGTTTTTCTTCTGTGTCCCTTTGTAGTTCACATCTAATTTCAGAGCGCTGTGGTCAGCAAAGGTAGTCTGCCAGATTTCAGCCCTCTTGATTTTTATGGAGATATGTTTTATGTGCCAGCATGTGGTCAATCCTGGAGAATGACCCATGTACATTGGAGAAGAATGTTTGTCCAGGTTTTTTGGTGTGGAGTGTCCTACATATATTTCTACTAATCCTTTTTCCTCCATTTCTCTTTTCAGGGCTACTATATTTTTGTTGGGGTTCAGTCTGGTTGATCTATTAAATTTTGACAAGGCCGTGTTGAGGTCTCCCATATCACTGTGTTATTAAAGACGTCTTCTTTCAGATTTGTCAATAATTTTATTAGGTAATTTGGTTGTCTCTCATTGTGCATATATATTTTTAGTCTGATTTCTTTCTGTTGCGTATATCACTTGATTAGAACAAAGTGTGCATCTTTGTCCCTTACAACTTTTCTGAATCTAGTTGGTGTCATCAGATATTAATATGACCACCTAAACTTTTTTAACGGTGATTTTTGCTTGGATGATTTTCCTCTAGCCTTTGATTTTGAATCTATATTTGTTTTAATTATTCAGGTGTGTTTCTTTAGGTAGCAGAAGGTTGGATTTATTTTTTGACTCATTTTGCCACTTTGGTCTTTTAATTGCTCAATTAGTTCATTGACATTGAGGGAGATGATTGTCATAGGATGCAATGTCATCTTTGTAGATAAGCTGTGTTTGTTGGTCTCTATTGTCTTAAAGTAGACCTTATAGTTCTTCCTTTAAGGCTGGTTTTGAATCTGTGAAGTTTCTTAACTGTTGCTTATCCATGTAGCTATGTATACTTCCTTCAAACCTGAACGTGAGTCAGGCTGGGTGCAGTATTCTCTGAGAGGCATCCATTTCATTCTGTCTTGTCACAATACCCCACCACTGTCTTTTGATCTTGAGAGTTTCTTGTGACATGTCTGCTGTAAATCTTACGGATAATCCTTTGAATGTAATTTCCCTTTTAGATATTGCTGCTTTCAGTATTTTATCTCTATCTGTAGGGTTTGTCATTGTAACTAGATTGTGTCTTGGGGTGTTTTTCTTTGGGTCTCTTTTAGCTGCTACTCTTCGGGCATGCAGGATTTAATTACATGTAGTCTTTATATCTGGGAGTATCTCTTTGATGATGTCTTTGATGGTTGATTCTTCCTGGAGATCTCCTACCTAGGTCTCTGGTACTCCAATGATTCTTATGTTGTTTCTGTTGAGTTTATCAAAGACTTCTATTTTCATCTGTTTACATTCCTTGAGTACTTTTTCCATTGCCTGATCATTTGTCTTAAAGTTCTTTTCCAATTTCTTCTGCACTATTGAGTTGTTCTGCATCTCATCTTTCAGCATGCTGATTCTGTCCTCAGCTGCTGTTAACCTGCTGGAGATGCCATCCACTGACTGTTTCAGTTGAGTTACCATGTTTTTCAGATCTGTTATTTCAGTTTGGAATTTTCTGATTTCTGTTTTTGTGTTCTGTTTAGATCATTCTAAGTTTTCTTTGAGTTCTATGAACATCCTCCAAATTTCTATTCTAAACTTCTTATCTGAGAGGCTAATCTGATTGTTGCAATTTTTTTTGGTCATCAAAGCTATCATCTTCATTCTCTGTGCATGGTGTTTGCCTGCGAGTTTTCTGCATTGTCACACTTGTAGTGTGATTTTTCTCTGCGTGTTGTGGTGGGTTTCATTGGTTAGAAAGCGTGTGTGGTCACGAGGCGAAGCCAAGTGGCAGCACTCTTCTGTGGCCTCTAGGTGACAGTTTTTTTTGGGGGGGTGCTTCCTAGGACTCTGAGGACAGCTTCAACTATTCAGGAAAGACAGACAGCAAAGCAAAAAGCTCCCTTCAAGTCCTCAGTGTCATCAAAGGCACAGCCTGTTGGCACCTCCACAGGCAGAGGAATCAGCTCTCTGCCCCACAGCCAGTCCTCACTCACTCACTCACTCACTCACTCACTCACTGAGCAGCCCTAGGACACAGTTGTTTTGGGGTGTGCTTCCTAGGGCTCTGAGGAGAGCTTCAAGTATTCAGAAAAGACAGACAATAAAAGCAAACAGGTCCATTCAAGTCCTCAGGTTCATCCTCTTTTATTTCTTTTCTTTTTTCCTTTTGTGCTCTGTTATGTTTTTATTTCAGGACCGTGGCTATAATGGGATGCTAGTCTTTATTGCCGTAATGCTCGCTGGATTTTTTTATTTGATATTTTCTTTTGTATTGTTGTGGTGTTTCACTTCTTTTTTCCCTTTCCTCTCTCAAACTGAGGTTGAGAGCCTCTAAAAGGATTCCGCCCATTTTTGGCTTATTTGATTTATGCATTTTATTACTTTTCTTTTTTTTCACCCAAAACCACATAATTTGATTCCTCTAGTTCTGTCTCTCATATTGAGGGTGAAATAAAGGAGGTGACCAAGACCAAACAGTTGTATGATATCTAAGTAGTAAGCTTGACACAGAGGGGATCACTTATTCTAGCAGCTCAGGTGGTGAGGGTGGGGGATATGGATGCAAGATGGGAACAGGGTTGGAGGGAGGACAATTTTGGTGATGGAAATTCCCCTTATTCAATTTTAATATGTACCAGAAATATTACTGTGAAAGATATGTAAGCCACTTTGGTCAAAATAAAAATGATAAAAAATACTGTGAAAGATTTGTAATTTACTTTGGCCACAATAAAAATATTATATCCAAAATATCAAGAACCTAGGAATCAACTTTACAATAGAAGTGGAGTACCTCTACCATAAAAACTTCAAAACCCTTCCGAAAAAATTGAAGAGTATCTATGGAGATGGAAGAACATCCAATGTTCATGGGTAGGTAGAATCAACATCATTAAAATTACTATACAGGCGTGGGGTGGGTGGGAGGAGGGAGATTTGGGACAATGGTGATGGGAATGTTGCACTGGTGATGGGTGGTGTTATTTATATGACTGAAACCCAAACACAATTATGTATGTAATTAAGGTGTTAAAATAAAAAAAAGAAATAAAAGAGGACATGAGGAAGGGAAACACATCCCTGCTCATGAATTGGAAGGATTAATATCATTGCAGTACTCTTGGGGCCAGAGAGATAGCACAGCAGTAGGGCGTCTGCCTTGTATGCAGAAGGACGTTGGTTTGAATCCTGGCATCCCATATGGTCCCCCAAGCCTGCAGGGGGCAATTTCTGAGCCTAGAGCTAGGAGTAGCCCCTGAGCACTGCCAGGTGTGACTCAAAAACAAAAAAAACGAGGGGGGTAGGAGAGATTGCATGGAGGTAAGGCATTTGTCTTGCATGCAGAATGATGGTGGTTCGAATCCTGGCATCCCATATGGTCCCTCAACCCTTCTGGAGGCAATTTCTGAGCCTACAGCTGGGAGTAGCCCCTGAGCACTGCCGGATGTGACCCAAAAAATTACTATCTTAGCTAAACATCTATAGAGATTCAATGCAATCCATATTCATATTCAGACATAACTTTTAAGGATTTAGAGCAATCAACTATAAAATTCATGTGGAACCACAAAAGACCCAGCTTAACCAAATACATACTGAAAAACAAGAAGCTGGATGGCATCACTTCACCTAACCTAAAACTTTACTATAAAACCATAGTGGTCAAAACAGCATGGTACTGGAACAAAGACAGAGTCTCAGACCAGACCAATGTTTTAAAACAGAATATTCAGAGATAAACCTCCAAATATACAGTCAACTAATATTTGACAAAAGAGCCAAGACTTGAAATGAAACAAAGACAGTCTCTGCAACAAATGGTGTTGGAATAACTGTATAACTTACTGTAAACTATTAAAGATTGATTCTTACCTCATTCCTTCACAAAGATCCACTCAAAATGGATTAAAGGCTTTGAAATCAGACCCAAATCTATAAAGTTTATTGAGGAAAAAATAGGCAGAGTACTCCAAGACCTATATATCAAAAACGTTTTTTTGAGGCTAGAATGTCTATAGCAAGAACTTCAGCATCAAACCTAAATAAATGGGACTACATCAAACCAAAGCTTTCTGCATGGATAAAAATCTCTAGTTAATACTACAAGACATTTAAAGAAATGGGAAAAAAAATTTGCACTCAACACATCAGATAAAGGATGATATCTAGGTTATACAAAGCACTCAGAAAGGTGAGCTCCAAAAATTCTAATAAAGCCTCAGAAAAATGGGGAGAAGAAATGAATAGACACTTCTCTGAGGAAGACCAAAAGATGTCCAACAGACACATGAAAATATGCTCACTATCATTCATATTTAGGGAAATCCAAATCAAGACAACAATGAAGTACCACCTTATACCAGTGAGGATGGCTCATATCAAAATTAATGAGACCAGCTTTGCTGTTCTGGACTTCGTGGGAGTGGACCAAACTGGTCCCAAAAAAGACTCGCTCTCCTAGAAGTCCATCCTAGGGATGAAACACCCAGGAACATTCCATTAGACTGAAAACCGGCTATAGCAAGTACTCTGCAAAGCAAGGTCCCCTGATTGTGACGTCAGGCTGGGAATTTCTCCACATCCACGCCTGCCCAGTAAGGCTAATAATCGCTATGCGGCCGTGCACTCTTTCTAAGGAAAGCACATCAATGCAACAAGAAGAGTAAAAAACACACTAAGGACTGTGCTGGATCACAGAAGCCCAGCATTTCTCTCTAGATTGTCTTCTCTGCTGTATGCCTAGGCCCAAGATTTGATAATTTGAGAAACCTCATCCACGGAGTACTCCACCCCTTGTAGGCTAATCGACACACCCAGAAAGGCTAGAACCAGAGGTGTCTGGCTGCACACATCATATTCCCAATGAATACCACCGCAACACGTAGAAAAACACACAATACTAGTGTGACAATGGGGAAACAACGCAGGCCAGCGTCAGACATAGAGAACGAACAAGACAATTCTGATGACCAGATAATGACCAACGAACTAATCAATCTCTCAGATAAGGACTTTAGAAAAGCAATATGGAAGATGCTGAAAGAACTCAAAGAAACCATGGACCGAGTTGAACAGAACACTAATAAGAACCAAGAAAATATGATGACACAAATCGCAAAACTCCAAACTGAAATAACATGTCAACTAACAGACCTGAAAAACTCAGTAAATGAACTGAATGGTAAAATGGATGATCACAACACTAGGGTAGAAGAAGTTGAGAATAGAATTGGTGCTGTGGAAGATGAGATAAATAACAACTCCATACAGCGGGAGAGATTGGAAAAAAAACTCAAAACAAACGAACAGACAATGGAAAAAATAGGCAAAGAATGGGAACAGATGAAAATAGAAGTCTATGATAAGATCAACAGAAACAACTTAAGGATCATTGGAGTCCCAGAGACACAGGAAGAA
>PVKC010039018.1:0-12639 GCA_004027635.1 Crocidura indochinensis
ACCCCTTTTCATAAGTTATCCCCTTATTATTTAGGAAAGAAGTAGATATAATTTAGTGGCTAGTCAATCAAGGAAGTATTTATTTTATTTTATTTTTTGAATTTTGGTCCACATCCAGTGACTCTCAGGGGTCACTCCTGGCTCTGCAGTCTGAAATTGCTCCTGGCTTGGGAGACCTTATGGGATGCTGCATGAGAGAACCTTTGTCCGTCCTGTGTCAGCCATATTCAAGGTAAAGGCCCTACTGCTGGGCTATTGCTCTGGCCCCAGGAAGTTCCTTACCCTTTCTTTCTCTTCCCTTCTTTCCTCTTTACTTCTCTTTCTTTTCCATTAATTTTTTCCCATGGGTGGTACTCATGTTATTTGGGGACACCTGGGCCACATTTAGTAGGGTAGGACACTTGTGCTGCTTGGTGGGGCCAAACTCATGGGCTCACTCTAATTATTCAGCATGTGATCTACCATTTGAGTCATAATCCTGACATTCATTTCATTTTTTTTTTGTTTTGGTTTTTGGGTCACACCAGGCAGTGCTCAGAGATTATTCCTGGCTCTACGCTCAGAAATCGCTCCTGGCAGGCTCGGGAGACCATATGAGATGCCGGGATTCGAACCACAGACCTTCTGAATGCAAGGCAAACACCTTACCTCCATGCTATCTCTCTGGCCCCACTCATTTCATTTTTAGAGCAATAAATTTTTGTTCTTGTATATGACATTGCTTTTGTAGGTTTGAATCGAAAAGGAGGAGAACATACAAGAAATGTGTACTTGGGACCTCATTTAGGTTTGTTTTAGAGCATTCAACTCAGTGGTTCTTAGAGCCATTCTCTGAAGCCAGGCTCAGGAGCCGTTGCTGGCTATAATTAGGGGACCATGGTGTTCAGGGATGAGCTTGGGCCTCCTTATTCGATGCTGTGCTCTGACCCTTTGAGCTTCCCAGTCCCTCAGGTTAACTTCTGTATGTTAGTCTTAAAATCTGTTTTTGTTCTGTGAAAGGATAACTTACAGATAAGCTCAAGCTTTGGGTATCTTAATGGCTGTTCTTTTCACTGTCATTTTATGGCTTATTGTGTAATATGCTTTCATGTTTTGCTTGAATTAATGTGAATGATTTATAAGAATATAAAGTCTCAAGGACTTATTAGCAGTTTAATTTTTAGTTTAATGGCAAAACACACTATTCAGGGCATACATATCATTACAGAGAAAGCCCTCCTTTGGTTATGTGAACTTTGGTCACTTTGAATAGAATATTAAAAAAAGTCATCTGGGTACAACAGAAAACCAGTTTTGTTTCTGTGAACAGTAAATCCTTTTTGAGTGTACAACTGGATTTTGTTTAGGTTCAAGACAGGGGCAATGAGATCAACCTGTTGGTGCAAGAACATATGGTTTAAATCAGAAGAAACCTGAGTTTTGGGTTACTAGTTTTATCCCCTTAGAAAACAATTTATAACCATAGACTTTTAGGACTCTTAAAAGGTCATTTGTCTGTCCTTGCTTGTGTGCAATGATTTTCTTTTCTTTATCCTCAAATGGTGTTTCTTCATTAATCTTATTGGCCATTTCCTTTTCTGAGAGTTATGTGACTGAATACCCTGTAACTGGAATTAAAGGTACACTTGTTTCTCACTGTATCTGAAATTACTATGCTTAGAAAATATGTTCCCCTTCTTTCAATGCATAAAGTTCTGTGTCTGTTAGTTGGCAATATCTTTAGGAAAAGATGAACTACTTAAATGGAGTGGGTAATTTTTCCTTTTTGTTGAGAGATGGGCACTTCTACCTCTGTGGGAATATTCCAGAGACCCCCACCCTGGCTGCTAATCTGAGGTGTGAGGGAGAGGATATGTACTTGGCTGAGATCTAGGCCAAGCATCTAGGGTGGCTTTTATCTGTTTTTACCTATGAAAAATATTTGGGCAATTTAATACGAGCCTGTACCACATAGGTACTTAGGTGTGTGGTAGTCCCATGATTAATAAATTTATGGAGTGGTAAGTGCTGAACATAACCCTGTAAGTTTGAGGATTACATTACTGAGGAGGTGCCTGTCCTGGCTTTCTATGACTCTATATACAACTCTTTTTGGGGGGGGGGGCACATTTGATGACGCTTAGGGATTACTACTGGCTATGCACTCAGAAATCGTTCCTGGCTTGGGGGACTATATGGGACACCAGGGAGATCAAACCGTGGCCCGTCCTAGGCTAGCGCAGGCAAAGTAGATGTCTTACCAATTGTGCCACTGCTCTGGTCCCTCTCTATATATACAGTACTCTTGTTTGAGACCACTTGTAATGATTATATGCTCTCTCAGAATGCATGTCAGACCTCATAGCAAATTGAAATTTCCTTTTTGATAGAATGATAGAAATTGCTCTAATATCTTAGGAAAAAATATGGTGTTTTGGGATGGAGATGTGACTCATTTGATAGAGCATAAAACTTGTGTGTTGAGGTCCTGGGTTTAATCCCAGCCACCTCATACCCCAATCCCCCATCACTGCTATGTATGACCTGAACAATTTTTAAAAGCAGGAGTGGAAAAGATAACATGTTGGCCTAAAGTATTTGAAGATAACCTGTGTGTACTTCTCTTTCTATTTTGATTATTACAGTTTTTGAGATCTAAAGTTATATTTAGGAAAAAAAAGGCTTCTGGATTGCATGATCTTTGTTCTCATTTTATCAGAAATAACAGAGTAAAAGATCAGGGGAGGACTGATGACAGAAAGTTCCCAACTTATATTTCCACTTAAATATATATATATATATTTATATAATATATATAATAATATATATATATATATTTTAGGGCCATACCCAGTGACTCTCAGGGTTACTCCTGGCTAAGCACTCAGGATTTGCTCCTGGATTGGAGGACCACATGGGACCACGGGGATCAAACCGAAGTCCGTCTTAGGTCAGTGCGTGCAAGGCAAATGCCCTACCGCTTGCACCACCACTCTGGCCCCCACTTAATTATATTTTGACTGATAGCATGAAAGCAATATGCACTCAGTGGAGATTGAGAACATTTTATCTTTTGCAATGTGAAATTCTTAATTATAATTTGAATTGAATTCTGTGAGATACTCTGTTACAATGTCATTGATATTTGAGTTTCAGTCATTCCGTGTTTCAATACCCATCACCACTTGCAGCCACCAATGTTTCCAGTTTTCTACTTGTCCCTCTTCCAGCCTGCTTTAGGCAGACACTTTTCTTTTCTCTTTCCTCCTGGCCCAGCTTTATCCTAGAAGCAGTTGAATTTTGATCTTTTCTGCAGGCTAACAATAGTGATATGATAGTCTTGTGATTCAGGGCAGTGGCAACTAAATGCAGTCAGCCACACGTTTATACGGTAAACAGCCATTTTTAGCTATTCTGCTGCAACTGCATCAGGAGAGAAGGAAATTGATGTAGCTATAGAATCCCCTTCACGGAGTATTTAATTTGGTTCAATGCTTCAACCATTCTTCAGGCCTTGTTTTTAGCTGTGAGCCTTAATGGTGAGAACCCATGTAACCTTCTGTTTTGTTTGTTTGTTTGTTTTTTGTTTTTGGGTCACATACGGCAGCACTCAGGGGTTACTCCTGGCCCTACACCAGTGGTTCTCAAATAGTGGGGCGTGTTCCCTGGGGGGTGCGAGGCTCCGTAAAGGGGGCGCATTTGACCTCAGCAGACACTGTCATAACAAGCTAAGCCCTGTGTTTATGTCTCTGTATGTCTCTGGAGCTGAGAGTTGCTGTGTCCTGCTTCAAATCCCGCTTCAAAAAGTTATGCATTGCAAAATGTAGCCATTAATCCAGACATCACATCTGATTAAAAAATAAGCTCAAATTATTTTATATATTTTTTTGTTTTGCAGTTTAAAGTTTTTTTTTTTTTTTTAATAAAGATACTATTTACAGTTGTGCAGGGGGCATGAAAAATGTTTTCTTCTTCCTAGGGAAGCATGACAGAAAATAATTGAAGAGCACTGCTCTACACTCAGAAATCACTCCTGGCAGGCTCAGGGGACCATATTCGAACCACTGTCCTTCTACATGCAAGTCAAATACCTTACCTCCATGCTATCTCTCTGGCCCCAATAATCTTTTTTTACTTACAGTGCAATACTCACTGAATCAGTACATAAGATATTCAGTCTTTTTGTTTCTTGATTTTTTTTTTTTGATTTTGAGCGACACCCGATGATGCTCAGGGGTTACTCCTGGCTCCTGGCTTGGGGAACCATATGGGACGCCAGGGGATGGAACCGTGGTCCATCCTAGGCTAGAGCTGGAAAGGCTTACCTCTAGAGCCACCATGCCAGCCCCGATATTCAGTCTTAATAAAGTCAGATTTGTTAGTTGATTTCATCCAACTGTATGTTATGCTGAACTCATTTACATAGGTTAAACTAAGCTAAGTTATGATATTCAGTAGTTATGATGCTCAACATTAATTATTTTAGAATTAGGATATTTTCCACTTATGATGGTGTTTTTCAGTACATAACCTCATTGCAAGTAATTTAGCATGGGCTCTTCAGTTCATCTCACTTAGATGCTAGAGACTTGTACATCTCTGTCCGATAGAAATAGCCTGGATAGAAGGGACAGCCAACACAGCATTATGGCAGGTTCACCATCCTATCTATGATTTAGTGAGTGTGGAGCAGAGACAGAATAGATGCTCACATCCTTGACCTGACTGAATCCCAAAAGACTGTGGTGAGGCACTCTTCAAGTTGGGGAGACCGATGAGGAGGACAGAAACAACAGTATGCAATTGGAACTCCTCCTTCATCTCTTTCTGTTGCTTTGGCACCTGTGCCCTCCATGAAATCAGCAGTCCTCACTTTCATGAGGCATTAGCAAAGGAGGCCACATGTGTGGGTTGGAACACAGCTCTCAGACCCCACCGAAGAGGACTGGTGTTGGGGCCACAATGCAGCCAGTCCTCCCACACACTCCTGTGTTGACCACATGACATGGCATTAGCCTGGGAAATCAAACAAGTAAATTGATTTTATTTCATGTGCAAGATGTCTTTAAATGTGAGGGTCCAAAGCATGTTATTTTTAATAGAAAGCCCTGACTAGTTGGAACAATATCTTTCTGTAATCCCTCCTTTACAAAGTTGCAGAGCTGGAGTAATCTGGAGACAAGCTGTCTTTTGCAATTTTTTTGTGTTATAATTGGGAATTGAATAGTCAAGTGCTGCCTGCTAAGAGAAGGGTTTGTTTCTGCCTGTAATGTTCAGTTCAGTCATATGCCAAGTTGAAAGCTTGAAAGCTTGCCTGCCCTCCCTGCTGCTCCCATCCTGAACAACAAAAAACTTAGTTGTTTTTCTTCTGTATATTTGCATGGTAATAGGGAGACATAGTTTTGTCTTAAGAACAGGAAGAAAGGAAACCATACAAAGCAAGTGTATGTTACATAGTTTTGAACTTCATTGTATTTATTTTTGGGAACCTCCCAAGTGGTATTCAGGCTTCTGAACACTTGAGATTTTATTTTTGTGCCAATGTAGCCAGAATTCAATGTGTTGAGGATTTGGTGCTGCTCAGGCCTTGAATGCTGGGAACACCAGGGCTACCTCACTGGTGTTTAGGGGGCCTTTAGGACCATCGCTGGCAATGCTCCAGTGCTACACGTGGCCATGGTCAGGTGCTGTGTGTGCTGGAAGTCCATGTGGAGAAGAGATGTAATTAGGATTTGGGTGTACACTGTACCATCTCTCTTGCCCTTGAATGTCATTTTAATTTAAACTTTCCATTGCTTAAAACTCAGTATTTGAAGTTAGGACCTGAATGCCTTTTTATTCATATTTTTAGATACTAAGTACCACCCTTTTCTTAATGCTTTGTTGTCAGCAGAATGGTTTCTTATCTCATTTCTAAAAATGAGAGTTGGGCGCTGGAGCAATAAATAGTACAGTGGGTAGGGTGTTTGCCTTCAACATGGCTGATCTGGCTTCTATCCCTGAAGTCATAATGAGTGATCCCTGAGCATATAGCCAGGAGTAAGCCTGATCATTGGTGTAGCCATGGTGTAGCCCCAAACCAAACCAAACCAACAAACATAAAAAAAGGAGGATTCAGGGTGCTGGAGTGGTGGTGCAAGTGGTAAAGCATCTGTCTTGTCTGCGCTAACCTAGGATGGATCATGGTTCTATCCCCTGGCATCCCATATGGTTCCCCAAGCCAGGAGCAATTTCTGAGCACATAGCCAGGAGTAACCCCTGAGTGTCACCAGGTGTGGCCCCAAAACAAAAAAACAAAAAAGAGAGGATTCAGTAGAATTGCTGTAATTATGTACTTTTTGTAGAAGGAAAATGTCAATCAGCCTGCATTTTAATAAGCACTTCAGTTGCCTGAGTGATAGCACAGTGGGTAGGGCATTTGCCTTGCATGCAGCCAACCTGGGTTTGATCTCTGACATCCCATATGGTTCATAAGTTTGCAGGAGTGATTTCTGAGCTTAGAGCCAGAAGTAACTCCTGAGTGCCACCAGGCATGGCCCCCAAACAAACAAATAAACAAAAGCACTTTAGTTGAACTGTGTGCATATTTAAACCTGAAAAGCACTGATTGAATATGAGCTGTGAACCAGACTACCTTAGTTTAATCTAAATTGAAATCAGATTCAGGATATATTGGATATAGCACTTTCTTAGTGATATCTGGCAAGTCATTTAACCTCTCAAGTTGACTGTTCTGTGAAACAGGGATAACAATTGTGTATGAGCAGTGCTTGGAGCTGTGCAGTTCCTAGTAAATGATCCATTAGAAATTAGAAGGAATTATTTCTTAAATGGGGTGGGGGTCCACTATATACATCGTTACAGAATACAGTGTTCATTTTCTTCAACATAAATCCCAGGTTTTTGAATTGTTTTGGACCCTGGTAGTGTTTAGGGTTTGGTCTGTGTTCTGGGACCATATGTGGTATCTAGGATCAAACTGGGGTCAGCTGCATGCATGACACGTGGCTTATCACCTGTACTATCTCTTTAGTTCCTTTCTGGTATAGTTTTTTAAAAACTATTTCTGGAACAATAAAATAACTACATCTTCTGTATTATATTTCTGTATTTTCATAGAATAATCAAGTGAATCAAAGTTATTGCACTAAAGTAGGACCAACATTTTCTTCAAGGCAAAACTTTTTTTATCATTGTAAGATTGAAGTTGAATATTTAGCCACCTATACCAGAGTGCCAAAGACAGCAGCTTAATTACTCTGATGGTGCAGAAAAGACCAGCCTACTTAGTCCTATAGTCATAGAACCTTCTGCTTAGACATTATATTGAATTGCTTCATATTATATATAAATCTGGTAAAGGCATGAAGGAAAAGGAAGTTGGGGAAATCATGCAGACAATACCCTCTGCCACTTCTTCAGTGTCCCTTTTAGCTTTAAGCTCAGAATTTCTAACTATGAATCATCTCTTTTTTAATTTAATTTTTAATTTTTTTTTTTTTTTTGGTTTTTGGGTCACACCCGGCAGTGCTCAGGGGTTACACCTGGCTCCATGCTCAGAAATTGCTCCTGACAGGCACGGGGGACCATATGGGGCACCGGGATTCGAATCGATGACCTTTTGCATGAAAGGCAAACAAACGCCTTACCTCATGCTATCTCCCGGGCCCCTAATTTTTAATTTTTAAAGGTATATCTATTTTTATAATTTTATTCTGAGACTAATGTGAATTACATTGTATTTAAGGTACATAGTGACAGAGTCAGTTAAGTAGGTCCATTCCCACTACCAGTGTTGACCTCCCTTCACAGCAGTTCCCAGCATGCAACTCATACCTCCACCCTTAGTCCCCTGGACTGCTAGTGTAACAGGTCCCTTTTGTGTATAGCTTATTGTAGTTTGGGTCTCTTGATTCTATTGTCACTGACTTTGGTTTGGGTATTTAGGTTTGACCAATTTTTATTTCCACTCAATGCACCTGAGACTGCTTGGTCCCTGGGTCCCATCCTTTTTAGTTAGTTTGTTTTCTTTTTCTCAGTTTGTAGGAAGACATAGAAATATGAGGGCAGATGGGAATCATCTCTTTCTATTATAGGTTTAAAATAGTATCTCACCCAGTTATAAACATATTTGTAATCATGTGTTTAAATAAATTTTTTTTTTGTTTTACTTTTGGGCCATACCTGGTGACGTTTCAGTGGTTACTCCTGGCTATGTGCTCAGAAATCGCTCCTGGCTTGGAGGAAGATATGGGATGCCAGGATTGAACTGAGAGGTCCATCCTAGCAAATGCCCTAACCGCTGCGCTTCGCTACAGTTCAAATAAAGATATTATTATGAGGAAACAATAGTGTCTCATTCTATAACTCTCCATATAAAATTAAAATTTGCTGTTAATAGTTACTTATTATTAATTTTTTTAAGTAGTCGAGTGTTTTTTGTTTTTTGTTTTTAATTTGTTTCTGGATCACAACCAAAGGTGTTCAGTCTTTACTCCTGGATCTGTGCTCTGAACTGTATGTGGTCCCAGAGGTCAAACTCTCATTGCAAAGCAAACACCCTACTTGGTATATTATTGCTCTGGTTCCTACTCCCGAGTTTCTCTCTGGATGGTGCAAAACTAATGTCCTTTTTATCTAGGGGGTAACTACAATTTATAAAGTTGAGGGAGAAGCTGAAAGTAATGTTGATATGGAATTTGAATATTTTGTATTCTATTTCAGTTAATTTATTTAAAAGGTATCAACTACAAGTAGGCATTTGCTGGATTAGATTAAAGAGAAGTTGTAAGTAATTTGTGTAGTCTTTAGGTATGTTGAGTTTGAGTGGTTCTGCATGTTTGTTTTGTCCTTTAAAACAAATAAACATTCATCATTATTTGTGATAGAGCATTGGGAAAACATGGTTTTGGTATATTACTTCCACAGAATTAGATAACAGAGGCAAACAGTCCTTTCTCAGTGTTTTCTCTGGCATTCCCCTGAAGGACAGAGCCCAATTCCCTAAAACTTAGGACATTGAAGAATTGTCTGCCACAAGTTGCTCCTGAAAAGATCTATAAAGGAATTGAAGTATGTATGCTGAGCTTCACAAACTCACCATCAGATAAGTTATAATTGGTTTTTGGATTACTAGTGCATGGTGTCTGCAACAGTAGGGGAATTTTAGAAATAATGTTTTTCCAACCCTACAAGGCTTATAAGAAAATCATAGTATTTCATATTCTTAATGCTAGAAGCAACTGAAACTTGTAAAACAGTGTTTTTAGAAAAATGGCTCTGGAATAAGCCTGAAGTGGTAATTTACAGAGTTAGTCATAAACGTCTTCTTTGAAATGATACCCATCAGCAAAAGTAATAAGGAATGACACTCCTTTTCCCTGTTAAAAATATAATAAAATAAATAATGCCATAGTATATCAGATTTACTTAAATTATATTCTGGACTGGGATTTCAAAAGTATTATTACTTATTTCTAGGGTGTGATACAAGTCAGACTTTTTTCTTTTCTTTCTTTTTCTTTTTATGGTGCCAGGCACTAAACCCAGTACCTCATATATAAAGGCAAAGTACTTTACCAATGAGCTTTATCTGGGTAGACTTACTTTAGTGACTTTCTAGAACTTAACTGGAATTTAAACCACAAAAGATGACTAATTAAGATATCTACTAAATAAGGGAATGAAGAACATTCATCAGAGAAGAACAAATCAAGGGAATTTTATATGAATTTGTAACAATCAAGCTATAGAAAACATGGAAAAAATTTAAAGGGGGCCATAGCACTCTTTTCATTCAATTAAGCACCAAATCTTATAAGTTGTTCCTTAATACAACTTGAAATTTTACACTTCTGTTTTATGTGGAACCAATCTATATAGACTCAGGAGCATGCTTACACATGTAGCACATGTATGCATATATGCTTCTTTTATTGTGGGGTGGTGAGTACTTTTATTTGTTTTGTTTTCTTTTTTTTAATTTAAGCACCATGGTTACAAACATGCTTATAGTTGGGCCTCAGTCAAAGAAAGAACACCCCTCTTCACCAGTGCAAATTCCCACCACCAATGCCCCCGTTCTCTGTCTTCCCCCACCCTCTGCATTTTACTTCTCTCACTCATCTATATTGTTATGGTAGTTCTTAGTGTAGTCATTTCTCTAACTGCATTCACCATTCTGTGGTGAGCTTCATATAGTGAGCTAGTCCTTCAGCTGTCATGTCTATTATCTCTGAGCATTATTACAATAATGTCTTTTATTTTTATTTACTTTTTTGTTTCCCATTTCCTCCAAGATCTCATGTTTCATGGCACAGGATTTCTCAAAGTAGTCTCTGATTATCCTTTGGATCACTGTATTTTCTGTAGTGGCCTTCCCCTTTTCATTTCTAATCTGGTTTATTAAGTTTCTCTCCCTTTTGCTGTGAATTTTGCTAGTGGTTTATTGCTACTTGTTTATTTTTTCAAAGAATCAAATTTTGCTTTCGTTGATCTTACGGATTTTTTTTGGTGTCCATTTTATTAATTTCTGCTCTAAGCTTTGTTATTTCCGTCTGCCTACTTATTTTGGGTTCAAAATTTTGTTATTCCTCTTCTAATTTTATAAGCTGTATCACTAAGCTGTTGATGTAGTTCCCCTTCTTCCTACCTGATGTGTGCTTGCAACTGTGATTTTGAGTCTGTGTTTGTTCTGACTATTCAGATTTGTTTCTTGTAGGCAGCAGAATGTTGGATTTAGCTTTTGATCCATTTTGCCACTCTGTGTCTCTTAACTGGTGCATTTGGCCCATTAATGTTGAGAGAGATAATTGTCATGGGATTTAGAGCCATCTTTGTGTGGAAGTTTGATGCATCTTCAGGCCTGTCTTGTTTTAAAATAGACCTTTCAGTTTATCTTTTAAGGCTGATTTTGAGTCTGTAAAGTTTATGAGCTGCTGTTGATCTGTGAAGTTATGTATACTTCCTTCAAACCTGAAAGTGGGCCTGGCTGGGTACATTATTCTAGGGGAAGCATTCATTTCGTTGAGTTTTGTCATTATATCCCACCACTGCTAGAAGGCTATTCTTTTTTTTTTTTAATATAAAATCTTTATTTAAGCACCATGATTACAAGCATGATTGTAGTTGGGTTTCAGTCATAAACAGAGCACCCCCTTCACCAGTGTAACATTTCCACCACTAATGCCCACCCCCTCCTTCCTAATCTCTGCTTATATAGAGACAGGCATTCTACTTCTCTCATTTATTAAGATTGTAATGATAGTTGTTAATGTAGTTATATCCCTAACTGCACTCACCACTCTTTGTGGTGAGCTTCATATTGTGAACTGGTTGTTCCGGTCCTCATCTCTATTGTCTCTGGGCATTGTTACAATAATGTCCTTAATTTTTCTTAAAACCCATAGATGAATGAGACTATTTTGTGTCTAACTCTCTCCCTCTGACTTATTTCACTAAGCATAATAGATTACATGTACATCCACATATAGGAAAATTTCATGACCTTATCTCTCCTGAAGGCTTAATATTCCATTGTGTATATGTACCACATTTTCTTTTTTTATTAATATATTTATTTAAATACCTTGATTACAAATATGATTGTAGTTGGGTTTTAGTCATGTAAAGAACACACCCCCCCTTCACCAGTGCAACATTCCCATTATCAATGTCCCAAATCTCCCTCCTTCCCACCCCACCCCCGTCTGTCTTCTAGACAGGCTTTCTAGATAGGCTTTCTACTTCCTCCATTTGTTCACATTGCTATGATAGTTCTCAATGTAGCTATTTTTCTAACTGCGCTCATCACTCTTTGTTGTGAGCTTCATGTCTTGAGCTGGACCTTCCAGCCCCCCTTTCTTTTGTCTCTGAGAATTACTGTAAAAATGTCTTTTTTTTTTAAACCCATAGATGAGTGAGACTATTCTGCATCTATCGCTGACTTACTTCACTCAACATAATAGATTCCATGTACATCCATGTATAGGAAAGCTTCATGACTTCATCTCTTCTGATGGCTGCATAATATTTCACTGTGTATATGTACCACAGTTTCTTTAGCCATTCATCTGTTGAAGGACATCTTGGTTATTTCCAGAATCTGGCTATTGTAAATAGCACTGCAATAAATATAGGTGTGGGGAAGGGATTTTTGTATTGTGTTTTTGTATTCTTAGGGTATATCCCTAGGAGTACCACAGTTTCTTTAGCCATTCCTCTGTTGAAGGGCATCTTGGTTGTTTTCAGAGTCTGGCTATTATAAATAGCACTGCAATGAATATAGGTGTGAGGAAGGGATTTTTGTATTGTATTTTTGTATTCCTAGTGTATATCCCTAGGAGTGGTATAGCTGGATTATATGGGAGCTGAATTTCCTGTTTTTTGAGTAATCTCCATATTGTTTTCCATAAAGGCAACTAGATGGCATTCCCACCAGCAGCGAATAAGAGTTCCTTTCTGAACTCTTATCCACTGCTGGTGGGAATGCCGTCTAGTTCAACCTTTATGGAAAGCGATATGGAGATTCCTCCAGAAATTAGAAATCGAGCTCCCATATGACCCAGCTATACCACTCCTAGGAATATACCCAAGGAATACAAAAATACAATACAAAAACCCCTTCCTTACACCTATATTTATTGCAGCACAATTTACCAT